>JAIUZE010023536.1:0-11164 GCA_022085475.1 Heliosperma pusillum
GTGATAGCTTATCCTCTTACGGTTCCAACGAATGGTCACAAGCCCAAAACAAGCAAGTAACGAAGGAGATATGAACATTCTACCAAAAAGGGTCAGTGCAGTGAAACTGCACAAGTCACGACCGTGACTTGTATTTCACGACCGTGAAATGAGTTTCACGACCGTGAAATGACATCTCACGACCGTGAAACACTCTGTTATCAATTTCACCCGAGAGCCTTCAACAAAATTCAATCCTATCATTTCCAATTCTCATAATTCCTCTCTAATAACTATCAACAATCAATATTCATCATCAACAATCATCAAACAACAACAATCATTATCCATAACATAATTCCTAACTTACTTATCGTATTCTAAATACGAATCCTAGCATATAAAGCACGTAAAACACGTAAATGATACCGAGTAACCCTTCACCGTTACCTTTACGCGTCTTTAATCGATTCTAAACCTTCCCAGTCTCCACCTACATACAATTAGATAATAAAAGACGAATATCATTCAACTTGAGAAAGACGGATAATTTAGAAAGCGAGAAAGACGGTAATTTTATTACCAATACGGATAGAGGAAGGTAAGGGGAGAAGAAAGAGACGAACTTACGTGAATTCTATCAAAGAACGAAAGAGCTATGAAGATTTGAGATTTCTTAAGGAGGAAGTAAATTGTGTTTGTTTTGGAGTAATGAATTAGGTTAAGGAGTATGAGTTGTGTAAGTAAAGGGTGAGTCGGAAAAGTCAACGAAAGTCAAAGGCGGCTCAAAAGTCAAGAAAAGTCAAAGACGACTTAAATGTCAAGAAAAGTCAAAGACGACTTAAAAGTCAAGAAAAGTCAAAGACGACTTAAAAGTCAAGAAAAAGTCAAAAGACGACTCAAAAGTCAAGAAAAGTCAAAGACGACTCAAAAGTCAAGAAAAGTCAAAGACGACTTAAGACGGGATTCTCATGGAATCTCGCGGAAATTCCAAATACGAACTCGGAAATTCTAAATTCGACTCGGAACAATAAATTCTAAATTAAAACTTAAAATTACTGAAAAGTATCCGTAAAATATTTTCACTATAAAAATAGTGTACATTTCCGGGTGTTACAAATAAGAAACATAAATCTCATCTCAAAACAACAAGTTTGGAAACTATTAAAACAAGGGTCCACTTCAAATGGTCATAACTAGAGTTCTAGACATGCAAATGCAGAAACTCTAAATGGAGGAGATAGATTATCCTCTTACGGTTCCAACGGTAGGTCACAAGCTTAAAACAAGAAAGTAACAAAGGAGATATGACCATTTTACGAAAATGCGTCTGTACAGGAAAACTGCACTCGTCACGACCGTGACTTGTATGTCACACTCGTGACATGAGTTTCACAACCGTGACTTGCATGTCATGCCCGTGAAAGGTCTGTCACGCAAGGGTATTGGGTCTGCCTCTTATTTCACACTCGTGACATATAGGTCACGCCCATGACTTGGGTCGAGACATCACTTTTTTGTTCAAAACTCAACCATGGCTTCCCCAAAAAAGATCCACACACAAGCTTAACAACAATGAGTGATTGAAACCAACAACATATATGTAACCTTGCATAAGATTAACATAAAATAAGCATATGAGATGGATTAAACATATAAATGAGTAATAAACACTTATTCATGTGAAATCAACACAAAGAATTAATCTTTCACTAGTAACTACACCAATTACACATAAAATACATATTGATATCGAGTAACCCTTCACCGTTACCTTTGTGCGTCTTCAATCGATTTCTAAGTCTTCCTCCACTAGATATTAATCTTTATCGGGGTCTTGAAGGTCTACACCTATACAAAGACAACAAAAGATGAATATAATTCACCTTTGAGAAAGACGGAAAAATTGAAAATGAGAAAGACGGTAATTTTATTACCACACAAGGTAGAGGAGGACAAGAGAGGAAGATTATGATGAAAATCAAGTGATTTGAGTGAGGAATGAATGAGTTATGTGAATCTTGGGTTGATAAAGAAAATGGTGGTTAGGGTTTTGGTTGCTTGGTGAGGAAGAAGAGAGTGAGTGGAAGAAAAAGGGTAGTATGGGTTATAAAAAGGGAGAGTGGAAAAAGTTGAGGGAAAAAGCCCAAAATTCTCCTTAAGGCTTAACTCACACGGAATTCCGAGTAGAGTCCAAATACGAACTTGGATTTGCTAAATTAGACACGGGAAACTAAGTTCTAATCTAAATATAAAATTACGCTAATTAATATCCGTATAATATTTTTAAGATACAAATAGGGTATATTTGCGGGTGTTACAATTGACCTCACTGCCTAATTACCATTTCTAATTGTTGTGTATTTTCGCTTTACTAAATTTTGTCATAATAGATTTTATTTAACTTATTTATAAATATATGTTTACTTTTAGTTTAATTATACGAAAATTTACGATCAAAAGCATCATCCTCTTGATATTTCTAATTATTAAGAATTATCATTCGTTACCAATTATAAGTCATTTTAGAAAAATGCACACATATTAAAAAAAATTGGATAAAGTAAAACTTAGATGATTGCGCAATTTAATATTCCATTAAAACAATTTCCTAAATTATTGAAAAGCAATAAAAAAACAATAAATTAGGAGTTATACGTACAAATTTGCAGAATTTTCCACGTACCTATTAATGAAATAAACTCTCAATAAACTAACATGGTTCACTAATTTCTGAATATAAGGTGTAAAAAGTTGAAATATAGAACTTTTTGAAAAAAAAAATATGACTTATATTTCGGAATGATAGGAGTGTAAACAAACTCGCTCGTAGCCCTATTTACCCACGAATGGTTGCATGATTGCATCTAATGTTTTGCACAAATTCTTATTTAAGACGGGCATTATACGTCCTAACCTTAAGACGGGTCTATACACACCAAATTACCCCCACTTATTACCTAGGAAATATAAAACATTGTTTCTATAGGCGTCGTGTGGTAGTATTTAACATGTTTTAAGCTTAAAACGAATAGTATCGGTCTTGAGTAAGACTTAGTGAATGTTTTGTGGGCTTTTAACCAAGTTATTCTCACAGAAAGTTAACAGTTAACAGTGTCATGAGTCCTTAATTGTAATGTCAGAAGTTTAGGTGCTTAACCAAAAAATATTGCAAAGTTTAGATCCTTATTTTACATTACTCAATTTCATTTTCCTCAATTTTCAGTATAATTTAAAATCCTAAATAAACAACTTTCCCACTCTAAAACACATCCAGTGGGCCGCCCTATATTTATCCAAGAGAAAAGAGAGAAGGCACCATCAAAAATCAAAATCAAGCATTTCTCCCTCAACATCCTTTTAGTTCATTATATTTAACCATTACTCTTCACTGTCTGATCATTCACTACTCGCCATTATTCTGATTAACCATCTCATATCAATGTCTCATTTTTCATCATTTGCAGTGCCCTAAATGGTGCCTTCTCCCTTTTCTCATGGAAAAAATGGCAAGTGTGTATTAAATTAAATTATCTTCTTTTATCAACTCATTCGCACAATCTATTTTAAATCAAGTCTAATTTATAGATTTAGAAGATTAAGTAATCGACCAAGATTTGATCTTTGTGTAATGTTATCTATTTTCTCAATTTTGGTAAAATTACTTTCCTTCGTCTTCTTTTATAATCTATTTTCTTTAAATTTTGTATAAATTATTTTTTTTAACCCAATTAGCATATGCTTATATTTTAAGCTCTAAGCTTTTATTATATATATATACATTATTTTTGGTTGTAATAACGTTTTTTTTAAATGTTTTAAAAAATTCTATAAATTCAAATAAATTCTCTTTAGTTTTCTAAATACGTTTGTGTAAATTTAATATTTATAAACAAAAATTTTACATTCTTTTTTTTTTAAGATTTAATTCTCAAATTCAATTTTGTTTAATTTCTTCTTGCGTTCAAGTATATATTTTTTCTTACATTTTTTATTCTTTCTTTTTTCAGTAATAAAAATATTATGATAATTTTTTAAATCTCATGTGGTGAAAGTCAAATTTCCAGAAACTAAACTAGTGCAAATTATTTAAACATTGAAAAAGGTAAATTAAGTAAATATCTGATGGAAGTAATGTTATAATAATTTAATTGAAATATCAAATGGAATAATGTTTTAATAATTTTAAAACTGACAAAAAAAAAATAGTCCTGGCAAAAAATTATTCCATTTGTAAGTGGCCCCCACCATTCTTACAATTTGCAAAGTGTTAATCTCATTGTTAGATTGATAACGTGGGTTAATGAGGATGTTTGAAATGTTTGGGTTTTAATTACAGTAGGATTGTTGTGGGAGGGGAGACTGGAAAAAGGAGTAGAAGAACATATAGTGAAGTGAATTTGTATTGTTGAAAGACCTTTGCTCTCTCCACGGTCATTTGTTTACCTTTTTTATTTTTATTTTGTCTCATTTATTTTTTACTATTCTATATTGGAAAACTTTTGATGAGTAATTTAATCACCCAATTAGAATGTTGTCCACTTGTCATCCAATAACACTACCCATAAATGGTCTCATCCTCTCTCCTTGGTCTCTTTACAAAACTAAAGGTAAACAAATGATCTGGATGGAGGGAGTAACTATTATCTTAAAGAGTGATAAATTAAAAGAGAGAGCACGCAAAAGTAATGGTATGGGCTCGTTTTCGTATAATAGTCTTTTTTGTTGGAGTTATGCTCCAAAATTAGTTAGAGTTAGCTTCCTATTATTTATTTAGTTACGGGCTAATATAATTCCTATTAATATGGCATTAAGGTAGTAGTGGTCAAATGATAATTGTTAGTGTTGAACCATGTTTGTTGATGATGACAAGTCCGTGCTACTTGTCGTTTAACGTGTTTGATTGCTTTGTGCATGCCTAGATATGTTATTTACAGAATGAAAAAGTTGGAATGAAGCTTGATGATCAATGAAGATTAATTCTAGTCAATTGCCGTGTGTCTAGATGGTGTAAAGATAATGATCTTGAGCATAACTCGATTTGGCTGTGTTAGACAGTCTCAAAGTCTGTTTAAATCGGGTCTGACTATTGAAATAGAAAAACGCCGCGCTGCATATTGTTTACTAAATATTCCGTGAGATTTGGAAAATATTTCCTAAAATAATTTTATTTTAAACAATATTCTGAGATCTAATAATCTTCTTTCAGTTGGAATTTATTTTGGAAATATTATTTAATTAGAAGATTATTTTATCCAAGATATGGAAAATATATTTTTTTGGAAAACTTATCTTTTATAATATTTTTTCCTTATGTTGTGGAATTCTCTCAAGTAATTCTTTCTATATATTTGAGAGTTCATATTATAATTACTCACCTCACCAATTTGTGCAGAAACGATTAATTTGCAAAAAGAATTGTGCTTTAATTTTATTTTCCAAAAAACCCTTTTTGCAAAATTTTGTGAATTGTGTCTTTCTTTTCGAGTTGCTCTTGATTATCCATCTTCTAAGGATTTTGTTTTCCATTGTTCAAAGTTGTGAACCATATAAGGAGACTAAAAATTTGTAATTTTCAGATTTATGAGAGAGAAATTTTTGGGGTACGGGGTTGTACTCGAGTCGCACGATCGGGTTGATCGTGGGGGTCTTCTTTGTAATCGGGTTGATTTATAAGGAAGATATTAATAAGAGAGATAGTGGGCGTAGACCTTTAGAGAGTAGGTCAAACCACTTAAAAATCGATGCGTTCTTATTGTTGTTTGATCGTTATTTTGTTTTCTTGTATTTCGATTCATTCACGAATCTGTTCAAATTAGTACCGCAAAACCTTCATTGTTTAAACAGTCCTCTGAACTGTTTAATTTGTTTAAGTGCTGATTCGTAACAGATAAATTCCGAGTTGTGTGTTTAAAGTTTTAAAAGGTACTTAATTTACCCCCCTCCCCCTCTTAAGTATTGGATCCATAAACTCAACAGTTAGCATGTAGTTGATGCAAGACGCGTGTTTTCCCACTAGTCTAGTATATTTGGTTTAATTTTCTGAGGCTATAAAAAGGCTAATAATGTATTGTTAATAATTGAGGAAGTTTATCATATTAACTTCTCTCTTTTCTCACATTTATATTCTCTCTTAGAAATTCTACATGGTATCAGAGCTCTTGAGACGGTGTTGAGAACACAAGTTATCTCCGTTCAAGCAGTCAGGTTCGATTCCCGAAATAGGGCAATCATGAAAAAAAAACATTTTTTTGTTTGAGTTACAAGTGAGCCACGCAACCCTTGTATCGAATAATTTCCGTATTAAAAAAAGTTTGAGAAGGAGAATTGTTTCAGCAAAAAAAAAAATTGGTGAGAAAAGTTTCAATAAAAGATGAACAAAATGGTGAAAATAGCGCGCCATGATGAGATAGAGAGAGGTGCTCTATCGAGATTGGTAGAGAAAAAATAGGGCAATCATGAAAAAAAAACAGTTTTTTGTTTGAGTTACAAGTGAGCCACGCAACCCTTGTATCGAATAATTTCCGTATTAAAAAAAGTTTGAGAAGGAGAATTGTTTCAGCACAAAAAAAAAATTGGTGAGAAAAGTTTCAATAAAAGATGAACAAAATGGTGAAAATAGCGCGCCATGATGAGATAGAGAGAGGTGCTCTATCGAGATTGGTAGAGAAAAAATGCTCTACTATGCATGTGTTGGTGAACATAAGTACTTCACATGTTGGTGAGAAGTGCACCATCATGAAGCGGTGGATAGAAAGGCTCCATCGATAATCGTGAATTGGAGAGAAGTGCTCCAAATGAAAGATGGTGATTATGTGCACCGATAAGACCGTGACGAGAAGTGTGTCACAAAATGAAGACAAGGACTTCATAATATGAGATGGAGTCAAAGTTTCCATAGAATTTTTTTTTAAAGCAAACAAAATATCGGAGGAGACTCATGGTAAGTCCGGATTTGTGAGTTTGCGGTAAAGTAAAGGCCCCTGTAAATCCGTCTCGGTGAACAAGATTAGAGGAAGACTACGTCGAAGAGTGGACATAGCGCGTTCTAACAATTTTTGGATCAAAGGGTGTGTTAGAGTTATGCTCCAAAATGAGTTAGAGATAGCTTCTTATTCTTTAGCTAGTTAGGGGCTAATATAATTTCTGTTAATATGGCATTAATATAGATCCCGTGCTAAAGCACGGTATTTTGTGAAATTTTTTATTTTTATGGAGGATTATTGTAACAACCCGAAAAATACCAATTTTTCTAGTAAAAATATTTACTAACACTTTTCAGTAGAACTTAAGTTTTTAAAATAGGAATTTTTGTTCGGAGTCTTATTTTGAAATTCCGCGTTCGTATTTGGAATTTCTGAGAGATTTCATGAAAAGAACGTTTTTAGTCATCTTTGACTTTTCTTGACTTTTAAGTCGTCTTTGACTTTTCTGGACTTTTTGAAAGTCGTCATTGACTTTTCTTGACTTTTAAGTCGTTCTAAACTTTTCTTGACTTTTAAGTCATCTTCGACTTTTCTCGGCTTTTCAGTCAACTTTGACTTCCGTTGACTTTTTCCCGACTCGCCTCATAAGTTTGAGGACCGAAATGTTATTTAAAAAAAATAATATTTTTGATTTATTTTTATTTAGATTTATTAAGATTTATCATAATTTAATATAATTATTTTGAATTTATTCGGAATTTAAAGAATAACGTTTACGGTTTTAAGCGAACGTCATTTAACTATTCCCGACTCATCGTAAATCCCGTAACAAAATCGAAACTCGACTTTGGCATGAGTCACACGCCCATGTCATCGTTTTCCACTCACTTGAGATATTTTAATTGTTTCGATTAAACTAATACAAATATCTAAGATATTTGTAGCTTTATCGATCCGTCCGTTTAAATTACGCAAATCGCTCAAAATCAGACCCGATTCCTCTCCATTTCACACGCCCCATGTCACCTATTTTTCACTCATGTTAGATCTTTTAATTAATATGATTAAACTAATAATAATATCTAAGATATTTGTAACTTTATCGGTCTGTCAACTTAAATTCCGCAATCGCTTAAAAACAGACCCGATTTGTGTTCATTTCTCACGTCTCCTTTGTCCTCTCATAGGGCTTGATATTTTCATTTCTTTTCATTAATATAACATAATATCTAGATATTTAATTTAATTAACGTAATATTTAATCAATTAACGTAATATAATTATTTAACGCGAGTTAATTCCGTAACAACAATTTCAAAATCCGACTCCATATTTCCTCTATAATACACGGCTCCCTCACCCAACATAACTCACCAACAACTTTTCATTTTACAATAAATCAAATAAAGATCACAATATCACTTTCTTTAATCGTTCTTCGTGTTCTTCGTCGTTCATCATTTGTTCTTCATTGTTCTTGAGCAAAACCTTCATAAAATCTTCATTTCTTAATTAAATCCGTCCTAACTTATAATTCTAGAATCTCCTCCTCGCTCTCCATCTTCACGTACGGTTTTCAATTCCGTCAAAATCGTTTTCAACACTTTAATTATGGAAAATCTATTTTTACTTCTAATAATGTTTTACTTGTCATTTCTTATAGGGGAAGATTTTGAAGACGAGGTTGGTGACTCGTATATATTAGGGGAAGATTAGAAGACGGGTTTCTTAGTTTATACTTCTTATTTTGGTGCTAATTGATTTTTCTAGCTAAGGTAACGATTCCGAGTTACTCGACGGATATATGTTACATAGCTTTGGTTGTCTTTAGTTTTGGTTCATGTTATGGTTTTTATGCTTTTAGTTAGTAACTTAGCTTTAGCCTTTGTTTCTTTAGTTTTTGGTTCATCTTTGTTTTAGTTCATGTTTTTATGATTTATGGAATTTTGGTAGTAATATGATAAGGAGTTGTTTTTATCATGTTGATGAATTTTGATGATTTTTAATAAGTTATGATTTTTATGATTTTGTATGAATTTATAATATGTTTAGTGTTCTTGGTAAATTTTGATGATTTACCATAAGTTATGATTTTTATGATTTTGTATGAATTTATAATATGTTTAGTGTTCTTGGTAAATTTTGATGATTTTCCCTAAGTTATGATTTTTATGATGTTGTATGAATTTTGATGATTTTTAATAAGTTATGATTTTTTTTTTGTTGTCTAGGAAATTTTAATATGTTTAGTGTTCTTGATGAATTTTGATGATTTTTCATAATAATGATTTTTGTATGATTGATGGTTAAATTAGTTGTTAAAATGGTTGTTGTTAATGAAAAATCATGTTAGAATTAAGTTGTATGGGTGGTGGTGTTGGCCGTGGAAGTGGCCGGTTATGGTGGCTGGCCAAACCGGACCAAACCAGACCGGTCCAGGCCGGTTCAGACCCGGTCTGGGTTGGTCAAGGTGGGTCCGGGTTTTGGTCTTTGAGTTGTGTCGATGTTTGATTGTTATGTTGTGGTTTTGACGGGTTTTAATTATGATAAGCATGCGGGAAATAATTAGAAACGGTTTTTATTAAAATTGTCAAAACAGCCTTTTGTAGCCAAAACAGGCCCGTGGGCCCATCCAGGCCCATGTTGGGTCCGGCCCAACTCAGCCCGTGGGTCCCACTTTGGGACTTGTGACGGTTTTTGAGTTATCGTCATTTTTATCGTGTTTTGTAATATTTAGCAAGTGGGAAATGTTAATAAGTAAAATATTTAATTAAAAAGGTTTTTCATAAAATTATTATTTCTCACATGTTAGAAATTATAATACGAGATCGTAGTTTAATTTGATATCCTTTAAGTCAAGCGGGTTTTCGTAAGATTTAATAATTCACATGTTAGAAGTTTAAATAAAATAACATGTAATGAATATGTTGATTTTATGTCTATGTGATAAAGACTTTGTTTCTAGCCGGTTTGACCAAACGGGTTTGGTCAAACTAAGATCTAGTCAGCCCCGATTTGACTGATGACCCGTCGCGGGACTCGGGTCGGGGATTTGTCTTCAAGTAAAGTTTTATTTACTTATTGAATTAGCCTTAGTAGATATGAGGCGATATGATATTTGATTATTATTGATATGCAATTAGTCACATGATAGGATGTTTTTCCCGTGACTGTTTTATTATAGGGTTGGTGTCGTGTTGACTAAGTACCCATAGAGAATTATGAGTATATGGCGTCTTGACCATACTAATTCTAAATGAGTAGCTTGGACCATGACATTGATAGGCCCGTACTATCTTTAACGAGCATATGGAGTTCACAGCTTGATAGCTTTTGTGTCACGGCCTGGGGGGCTTATCTCCAAGTCGGGGCATGGCATCCTAAGAGTTCCGCTTTGGGAAGGGAGCCAGCTTAAGTACTAGCCATCTCTGCTTAGGGGGTCGCCTAGTAGAGTTTCTCATAGACGGTTATGTCATGGGACGGGGAATGGAATAGCTGTTGCCGCTAGGTCTGATCAGTCTAGGACTAGGATGTTTTCCTACCTTGTGGTATAGCCTCGAGTTACAGAAGTCTTCTATTGACGGTACTAGGAACTTATGCCTGTTTGTAGAAGTATTGGTCTTTCATGTTTGTATGATTCTATGAGTTCTAGAAGGTGAGATGCAAGCCGGCTAGGATTGATAGAGTTTGGATTACCGATTGTTAACTGATTCACATTATTACGTGTTGATTAGGGTTTGAGTGTATCAGGGCCATGTTACATGGTAACCGCTGAGCCAGCATACCAGCTTCCCTACCTCTTGTTTATATTTTATTATCGAATTCACATGATAGCTTCCATAGGATAGGTTATATGTTAGTTAACTGTTTCATAACATGAAAAGCATATCATATATGTTAAGGTTTTGTATTTTATATATACATTGCTTTTATGTTTTCATGTTTCATTAAACTCGACATTTCGTGGCTGGGAGAACTCGGAGTTACTCCCCACTGACTGTGGCTTCCGTGTTTATATTTAATGCGGTCGAACAGGTGGTGAATGCATATTTGGGGTACATTGACGAGCTAACGAGCGAAGTATTTACCTTGGACCTATATTCGGTTCATAGTTTGTATATTATTATACACTCTTTTATTTCCGTATTTATACGGGAGATATGTCTCCCGTCTTGTATATTTCTTTTGTAGAATATTATTTCCGTATTGTAATGACCCTTTTTATTTATGACACCCTTCGTTATGTATTTAAATGTATT
>JAIUZE010023537.1:0-12192 GCA_022085475.1 Heliosperma pusillum
TGACCATAAACAATATCATGAAATCACGCATTCAAAGACGACTCAAGACGACATCTCTCACGGTAAATGAAACGCACTAGCATCGTGTACATGGCAAGTATGATTAACAGGCATCCACGGGATAAAGCATTTCCCTGAACTCATACACGATGCTACATTTCGTCTATGTAGACTAATTTCCTCCAGGTAGCACGACGATAATAAATATCCGGTCCTAGTCTAAGCCTGGCCAGATTCTCGGAATCACATATTTTTCTTTCCGATTCCCGATAGCGAATCGATCACGTTTTCGGCGAACCCAAGACTTTCTTCATTACTTATTCTCGGTCCTTACACAGAAACGCCGAGTACCCCCACCCAATTTCTCGTAGAGTCAATTCATACGAAGAGGCTGAAACGGCTCAAGCCCTCATAACATGCGGTACGCTACATGCAAATAACACCACCCCTCGGCAAGGTATACAACATTTGACGCCGGGGTCCGATCAAACGCATAAGCTTTCAACTCCCAACCAACTTCGTCATAATGCCCACTACACATCAATTAAGCAAGTAGGAATAACCTCTCCGTTCCTACATCCATGTCACTCCCACCATCCTCCAAATACACCCCATCTTTTCCACCCTCCATCCAGGCCATCGCAACCATTCCCATTTCCGCTCCAGCCTTACGAACTGAAAGGTAGCCAAGGGAATGAGAATACAAAGCACAAGACAAAATAGTGCTCAAACCGACTCATTTGTAAAAACCGACTCAAAGTGGGAACATATCGAAAACCGTCACAAAACATGTGATACATGCGAAAGAGATATCATATATCCCAAACATGAATATTATAATACATTACGTAAAATTATATGATAAACCGATCATGCGAACTAATATAAATTACGAGTTTTTGAAGTTGAAGGAAAAATATACAGCCGTGTTCCAGGCCGGGCAGGAGACCGGCGGCCGGTGGGCCGGCTCAGAACACAGGCAAAATCCCAAAAAAACAGAGAAAAGGGGTCTGGGCCGGTCAGTCGACCGGCGGCCGGTCGACCGGCACAGACAATCACACCAAACTCAAAACTTCAATACTGATGTGTTCCAGGCCGGTGGGTTGACCGGTGGCCGGTGGGCCGGCCTGGAGCACCTCTTCATGCAAAACCAAGTTTCAGAAATGAGTTACTGGAGTGTTCTCAGCCGGTGGTCAGACCGGCGGCCGGTCGACCGGCTGGGAACACCCCTTCATCCGTGAGCTTCCAAAGCTTAACCAATTCAATCCCAAACTTATATATACTTCTAATAATCATCAACAATCAATATATATCATCAATATTCATCATATAACATCATTTACTAATCATAGCATGGTATCTAATCTTCCTAATCATAATCTAATACGATTTTCTAGCATATAAACATGTAAAACACGTAAGTGATACCGAGTAACCCTTCACCGTTACCTTTATGCGACTTCACTAATCGTCAAGCTCCTCTTCTATAAGGAAATAGTCTTTATCGGGATCTTGGAGGTCACCACCTACAAATAGATCGCAAAAAGATGAATAAAGTTCATCTTGAGAAAGACGGGAAATTTGAAAAGCGAGAAAGACGATGATTTTACTATCAATACGGATAGAGGAAGGTACGGGAGGAAGAATAAGATAAACTTACGTAAATTCTATCAAGTAAATGAATAATTACGATTATTCAAAGACGATATTCAAGAGAAAATAATTGGGTTTTCTTGAGGGAACGAAAGCTTGGTTTTGAGTTTGTGTTTGAATGCATATTATGTTAGGAGGGAGTTGATGTGAGGAACAAGTCCAAAGACGGTTTCAAAGTCAGGAAGTCAAACTCGACTCAAAAGTCAATAAAAGTCAAACTCACTTAAGACTGATTTTCATGGAATCTGCGAAATCCAAATACGAACTCGGAAGATTCTAAATCACTCGAAACTTAAAATTATAAATTAAAACTTAAAATTACTGAAACGATTTCGTAAAATATTTCTACTAGAAAAATAGGGTACATTTCCGGGTGTTACAATCACCCCACCTTTTAAAAAGTTTCGTCCTCGAAACTTGAGGAAAAATAAAAATTACCTTACTAATTTTTATGTTGGAATTATTGTTTTTTTGTAATTATATGTTTATTGACCTTAGGATAGTAGTCATTATTGTTTTTTTATGTTCAAATTATTGTTGTTGTTAGAATTAGTGTTAGTTGGATTAATTATGTTCAATTCAATACTATTAAACTAAATTTCAATGTAAAATGTTAGTCTAAATAGTTAAATAAAATATAAAATGGTAGTTAGAAATGATTGTAAAATAGTATGTTTGTTTTCTAATGTTATTTTTGATGTTAAAATTATTATATGTGTTGAATTGACCTAGTACCCGTTCAAAAATTACTCATTAGGATTAATTTTTGAATAGTCCCCGTTTCGGGACTGTCTTTGTACGTTTCAAGTTACTTAGGTAGTAAACACGTATTTGTGATTAATTAATGAGGAATGAGTTGGGTGACCATTCCTTTAATGTTCCCTAAATGCATACGTGGATTAATTATTTATTCTACATTGTATATTTAGAGACCAAATGGGAATTGCCACCGAATTTTTTCCTCATTAATAAACCATATGTGGTGTTTGCTTGTGACTTGAAACATAAATTGATGGATTTAGGTTGGAGTGATAAGGACGCAATTGAAAGAAATGATGTTTACTTGTTGACAATTATGTTGGTGATAATAAATGTTTAATTTATTGTGGGTTATTCTTGTTTGTCATTGCTGTTAATTAAGATTATGTATTTTTGTGACATATATATAAATATATATTGAAATGCAGATACATAATAACATGAAAAGATTAGAAATGGATGTATGAAATATTAGACGAGAAAAAAGAAACCAAAGCTTGAATTTGCCAATGGGGTGAAAGAGTTTATTGTATTCGCAGAACAAAGTAGTGTGTATAAGGATTTAGGTGAAATGATGTATCGATGTAAGAAATGTAATAACTTAGCTTTTAGAGGAAAGAGTGATGTTCAAATTCATCTTTATTTGGTCGAATGACCGGTTTTGCTGATAATTACTATGTATGGTCGTATCACGATGAAAAACTGCCTACCAAAGGAAGTATAAGTATAGTAGTTACTGAGAATCGTTATCGAAAGTTGGTTGAACATGCATTATGTGATAATAATAATCAAATTTAAGTTTGTTTTACGTGTATATATCATGAAACAACCCATATCTAAGTTTGTTTTAGACACCGCAGAGAAGAAGGGTCTATGTGAATTGTTTGCTACTTTGAAATTCCCGGATGATAATGCTTCAGATTTGAGTCGGTCTGTTGACCATACAAATATGGTGTTGCATTCCATGAAAAGTCATGATTGTCATGTCTTTATGGAACAATTACTCAATATTGCCTTGAAATATTTGCTCCCGATGGGTTCTTGGCAAGCAATAACTGAGATAAGCCATTTTTTTAGACTTGTGTACTTCTACGATTAAAGTTTATTCTATTGAACTTCTAGAATCAAACATTGCGGAAATAATATGGAAGTTAGAAATTTCCCCCCTCTTTCTTCAATTCCATGAAACATTTGCCTATTCACTTACCTTATGAAGCAAAGGTTAGAGGACCTGTTCAATATCGATGGATGTGTCCATTTGAGAGATTTCTTAATCACTTGAAAAAAAAGGTTGGTGATAGGATATCATATACCTAATCAAAGATAAATACCCTAGAAACAAATGAATGTAGTAATAGGAGTCGAACACAAGGAGACGGGAGTTGCTAGCAAGTTGTTATGGAGTGAACTCTATCAAGGTCGGTCACAAATGGTTTCTGGTTTGGTGATTAAAACAATAATAACGTAAGAGTCTAGGGAGGGTCAAGTCACACATGTAAACATGTAATTGATCATGTCAAACGATAAATGCTTAAATAACGATAATTTTTTAAGCTTAAAGATAACCACCTCCCGACCTTATTGTCAACCATAGATCGGGTCCTAACGAACTCTCGCTTTGGCTAGATCGTTCTACTAACATATGCTTAGTCTAATTCAATTCCGTGGCTCTCGACTTATAGAACGAATTAACAAATTTAATCAAAGATTGTGATCAAGAATCAAAGACTAACAATACAATGCAGCATGTGATAGAAACAACTATTTGATATCATAACATCTCAATTCAACAATTATAATTATTATTTATGCATGACTTCCGTAATTCCCTAGACAAAGTAACTACTCTTGCATACTGATGTAACACCCGCAAATGTACCCTATTTTTATAGTAAAAATATTTTACAGATACTTTTCAGCGAAATTTAGTTTTAGTTTAGAATTAAATTTCCCGTGTCGAATTTAGAATTTCCGAGTTCGTATTTGGATTTTACGCGAGATTTCAAGTGAATCACGTCTTAAGACGTCATTGACTTTTCCCTTGACTTTTTCCACTTACTCCTTCATATACTCCCTCAAACCCTAACTCCTTCTTTCATTTCCACTTACTCTTTCTTCCTCATCAAACCACCAAAACCTAAACTCCATTTTTATCAAGCTTAGATTCGTCGCTACTCCTTCATTTCTTGCTCAAATTCACTAAGGTTCGTCTTATTCCTTCCTTCTCATCTTCCTCTATCCGTATTGGTAATAAAATTACCGTCTTTCTCGCTTTATAAATTATCCGTCTTTCTCAAGGTGAATTATATTCATCTTTTATTAACTATTTGTAGGTAGTGACCTCCAAGATCCCGACAAAGACTACTTCTTGATTGAAGAGGACCTTGACGCGGAGTGAAGACGCATAAAGGTAACGGTGAAGGGTTACTCGATATCATTTACATGTTTTATGTGTTTTCTATGTTAGTAATCGTATTTATAATAGGATTAGTAATCATAGGAATCGTGTTGTTGATGATGGTTGTTGTTAGTTGTTAATTGATATGAGAATTGATGGTTTGTAATGGTAAATGAGGATTTTTGTTGTTGATAACATGTTGGGATTTGATCGTGCCTGAGTCCAGCGAAGGACGCTGACAGCGTCGTCCGGCGCTGGCAGCGTTACTCAATGCTTGTTTCCCAAGTCGACTGCAGTTTTCTTGCACTGACCCCTTTTCATAAAATGATCATATCTCCTTTATTACTTGCTTGTTTTGGGCTTCTGACATCCCGTTGGAACCGTAAGAGGATAAGATATCACCTCCATTTGGAGTTTCTGCATTTTCATGTCTAGAACTCTAGTTATGACCGTTTGAAGTGGACCCTTGTTTTAGTTGGGTTCCAAACAACGTTGTTTTGGAGAGGGGATCTATGTTTCTTATTTATTATGCTTCATAAACTTGTTCTAATGCTTATGTATCATGTATTGATTCATTTTTATCATAGTTAAATTTATATAATTCCCTATTCTCATGTTTTGTGACGGTTTTTGGTATGTCCCACTTTGAGTCGGTTTTTACAAATGTAACGGCTTGAGCACTATTTTGTTATGTGCTTTGTACTCTCATTCCCTTGGCTACCTCCACGTCCGTAAGGCTGGAATGTCGGAATGGGGATGTATCCTACTGCTTAATTGCATGTGTTAGTGGGCATACGACGACGTTGTTGGGAGGCGAACACTTTGCGTTTATCGACCCGGCCGTCAAATGTTGTGTACTCACTAGTACAAAAAGGGGCTTTGGCTACGGTTAAAAGAGACATTTGGCTACGGTTCTTCAACCGTAGTAAATCCAGGCGTTGCCTTAAATCAAGTACTTACAGCTACGGTTAAGAACCGTAGCCTAAAGTTACTTTTGGCTACGGTCAATATAAAAAGCCATAGCCTTTTGTTGATTTAAGGCTACGGTCACTATAAAAAGCCATAGCCATATGTTTATATAAGGCTTCGGTTCTATTAATTAACCGTAGCCTTAAGTGTTAATTTTTTAAAAATAAAATAAAGTTGCTACCAGCTACTTGCCCTGTTATTAAAGCCTCCATATCAATTAATAAACTAACCCTGGACAATGTTCATACATCATTGTTCGCTACAATTTCAAAACCATGCAATAGTAATTCTTGTGCCATTATTCGCTACAATTTCAATACTAGCTAATACAAAAACAATTTTCGTACCAATACAAATAAATAAAGAAAATAGTCAATAAAATAAGTAGCCCATAAGTCTCGAACTCATTGATCTCTTCAGTCGTATATGCAACTTTCGATCCAAACCACTACATACGAATAAATTGAAGTACTTATTGTTAGAACCCAAATTATAAAAAAAATAATTGTTAATTGAAGTAGTTCTACTTTTTTACTAGTAGAATCAAAACTCATATTTTAAATAGTAAATACCTTCTTGTGATCTTTGATGTTCTTGTAGCGTCCCATTATATCCAACATGTATCACGTTACGACGTTACGTTGTAGGCAGACCCTGTGTTTCCAGTTCTGTACCGAAAACATTTAAAAAATTAAAACAAAACCAAAATCACCGCCAAAGAACAAATAATTGGACGTATACGAAATGATCATTAGTGGTGTCGTATTATCAGAGAGGTGTTATTCTCAGCATTGGTCATTATTCTCACCGCCGCAAAAGAAAAATGCTAACAAAAAAGATAAGACTTACTCTTGACAAGATGGGGTAAGTATGATACGAACACCTCCCATCTTAAGCAGGCTGCATTCCACATAATTTATGACTTCATCGTTGACTTTTTTCTCGGTTCCCATTTGAGACATGATTATTGGACACAAAAATCCAACATCCGATAGCCCTTCATCATTCTGCTTCTTACAAAGCTTTTGTAAACACCTTGTACACATGAAAACAATCCCTTAGATCTCAGGTTCAACAAAATATCCATTATATGAAAAAGAATTTCATTCATAACCTACCTCTACACATGAATACACAACACATTTAAAAAGGCCATTGCTGTTAAAATTAAAGCCCAGTGGTGGATAATCAAGGGGGAACATTTGTACTAAATTTGTATTTTTTTAAACTCAAGCCGGAAAAAAAATACAACTCTAAAACCGGACTTTCGTAATGCTTCTATTTAAACAGAACCCATGGCATATTTGCTATCTAGAGGGAAAAGATAGCCCAACTAGAAACTTCTTTTCCATTGTTTCTATTTTACATCTCAAGGATGCATTGGTTTTACACTAAATACTAGCATATCACAGTCTCTTTATTTCTACAACATTTAAACTGCCCAACATCATGCTCGCATAAAAACTACCAACCATCATATAGATTACAAGAATAATCCACCAAAAAGAACTCAACTTGGCACCAAAAAATCCATTACATTCTATAAAACCCACACATTATCAGCATATTAACGGAACAAAGCACACACAATATTTAAGTAAAAGAACACGGGACAAGGAAACCCAAATAAATTTCAGCATATAATTTTATTCTAACAACTTATATCAACCAATCTCAGTTCTTCCCTCATCATTGGTTAAATATTATTTTATTTTTTGTGTAGTGTATTTTGATAAAAATAAAAAATAAACAAAATATTAGGCTGGAGGGAGGGAGTATTTAATCTTATTCTCATAAAACAACAATAAGTAAAATCAACCCACTTCAGCATATATTTTTTTACTCAAAATTTCTAATCAACCTATCATAATTGAGCAACCTGCATGAATTTAAGTTTAATGCCAAAATGGCCAAACATAAAGAGAGAGCAGAATAAGGTAAACCTCCAACATGAGGTACATGAAAATATACTCTATCAGCGAGCAAACTATTTGTGATAACAGAAGATTTAGAAAACATTGAAAAGTAAGTGGAACTATTAGTATAGTTTGTGTTGGATGAAGAGGGTAAAAGATGATAAGGAAAGATTTTAGTAGATTAGTATATTGTCAGGGAATGTTTCATCTCCAGCCATTGTCTCGTTTATTTCTAGTACAACTAAACTTTGTTAATCTTCTCTAGAGTCACTAGTCAGATTTTTCTTTAAGCATGACTTAAAAACGAACTTCCGTCTTCAATTAAACTCAAGCTTAGTTTCATAGAGTACAATCCCATCCATTACAATCTGATGCCATACTTTCCGAAAAGAGAAAACAATCAAGACACTTCCAAAGTAGCAATTATGCTAAAAGAGTGCACATAGGTTCAAGCAAACTCTTAGGCTTTGTTTGGATAGGAAAAATGGAGGGAAAGGGAGGGGAAGGAAAATGGAGGAGGTGATTTTCCCTCCAAATCTTGCCAATATTGGTAGGGAAATAATTTGACTTAGAGGAGGGAAATGGAGGGATTCATTTTCCCTCCCTTCCAAATCCCTCCACCACCATTTTGCTAACCAAATAAGGAATTTCTCATCCCTCTCTCCCCCCCTCCTTTCCCTCAAAATCCCCCTATCCAAATACACCCTTAGAGTATGTTTGGATAGGAGCGAGTATTTGGAGGGAAAGGGAGGGATAATAAATCGTTTGTTTGGTTAAGAAAATGAAGGTGGGGGGATTTGGAGGAGAGGGGAAATGGATCCATTTCCCTCCTCCAAGTCAAATTATTTTCCCACCACCATAGGCAAGATTTGGGTCAAGTCCGAGTTAGGCTTGTTCGGGTGTGTCAAATTATCGGCTTAGTTTGGATTGGTTTAGGTAATTTCAAGTTTCTAGTCTGATACGGAATGATTGGGTCGTTTTCAAATCAAACGGGTTGCATTATTTCGAGTCATTGAAAACACTATAGTGCTAGAGTACTCCGTAGCTAAATAAATCAAGGAAACTTATACAATTGGAAATGAACATCACCCTTGTTTACGGAGTACTACCTAAAAGGCTAAAAGTACAATTAAGTAAAGTTTCTCGTAGTTCATAGGCTATAAGCCTAAAACCTAATGTTTCACTATTTCATTTGAGAAAAACAGACAATTGATAAATATTTGAGCAATTAATATATCAATTGAGCAATGTTGCGGGTTTTGCCATCAAAACCCAATAACCCTAAATTTGGTATAAATTTAAACTAAGTAAAAATCAAATTAAGCCAAACTAAGTAAATAATAAATGAAATAACTGATTGACAAGAAAAAATACCGGAAATATTGATTGCCGAGAATTTATTTGGAGTAAATATGGCGGTGGTGATGGTGGCGACTTGACGTCGTCGTGGGGCAAGGTGGGCGTCGTGAGCGTCTAGGGCGTCGTTGGTGCTGAGTGATCGAGCGTCTAGGGCGTCATTGGTGTTGGGATGAGGGTGCGAATAGGGCCGCGTCGTCAGTGGTGATGGGATGAGGATGCGTTCGTCAATGGAGTAATTTTTTTTTAGGAAATAGATAAGAGTTGGGTGAGTGAGTGGAGTACAGTATATGGTCTTACTTTGTGTGAGAGTGTTGGTAAAAAAAAGATAGAGCAGCGCCAACAATTCAGATAGATATGGCTACGGTTAAAAAACCCGTTGCCTTTTAAGTGCCTACATATTGCTTTTGGCTACGGTCTTAGATGTAAACCGAAGCCTTTCGTTGTTTTCTATAAATTTTGCTACGGTTGGTTTCTAACGACCGTAGTCTTATCTAATAGGCTACGGCTATTTTTCATGACCGTAGCCTTTTCTATACGCCTAATGTCATTTTTGTACTAGTGCAATTTTTTACTTATGGTTTAAATAGCTTGAAAGTATTATGTGTATTCATTTCTTAATTACATTATTTCAAACTATGTTCTATTCCTAGCTAGCTTTCTCAACAGCCGCACTATTAATTAAGCAGCCTTGCACAATGGTTTCTAGCCAATTTGTTTTTGCTTGGAAGATGACAACTTAAAACCCAGACAACAAATACCAGATATACAAACAACGTAGGTTATCTATCCAGAGAATGAGGCTTGAAGATAAGTTCTTACCCGCAAGCGTATCTCTGTATAGGATGTCTATTCTAGTATTGTACCCGCTCAACCCAGGCTCAAAAATATGTCCTGCAACCTGTCATTCACGTAAGAGATATCAAGTAATCAGCCTCGCAAATTGTCTAGGACAAGATTTTTACCATATAATAATAGTAACAAATCGAGAGTTAAAATGAGGACGCATTTATGTCGATATTTACAGGATGAACATCCGAACAGGACTCCCAATATTTTTACATCCAAACCAAGTACAATATAGAACATTACCTAGAGCCCTTACCTTTGTGTTTAAAACATACAGCCACCATTTTCAGATGCATAACAGAAATTGTTAAAAGGCCAAATTGATAATAAACGCTTACATTTTAACAGTCATACATGTAGATAAGGACCATGTCATATCGCGAAGATCGACGGCAAGACTCTTCCATATGACTCTATGTTTACAGTAAAAGGCTGCAGTGATGGCAACAAGAGAAACGATAATAACAGAGCATAATTAAGTAAAGGTCGAAGTTGGGGTGAAATATGAAAAAGGGGCCAGGGGATGAACAGTTAGTACGTCCTATAAACAAGAAACAATTCCCACAATGTTGTGCTTTAAAAAAATTATCAAGAAATATTAGTGGGGGATGGAAGGAAATGCAAAAGTTTTGATGACTGACACAAACAAAAGAGAGGAAAATGGTCCAAATGAAACACCCTGGCACACCTCATACGCAACAATCGACAACAGATCAAGACCCTATCTTTTATTGCATACATTATAAACAAAATAGAAATACAAACACAAGAGTGTACATGGCACATCACCCCGGGAAAAAAAGACAAACAAAAGAATCGACATCGTACCATGGGAAATCATGATTTAAAATACAAAGAGAGACATACATCAATGTTTGGTGATTTCTTCTATGATCATCGCAAAAAAAAAGAACTACAAGAATGAGATGGGAAAAGATCAAATCAAAGAGCATAATCAACTGGAAGTGGACAGAGAGACAAACATCAATCTTTATCAAAAACTCGAAATAAGACAATCACATAAAATGATCATATCAAAAATTCGAAATAAAACAATCACATAAAATAATCAACTTAACAAATAATTTTCCTTGTTGGGTGATTTCTTCTATGATCATCCCAAAAAAGATCATAATCAACTGAGTAAATCAAAAGAAAATAAGTAATAGGATCTAATGGGTAATTGTTAGGAATTCTAAATATTGTGAGAAAGTTCATTTTGTAAGGCCAATGCAAAGATATAAAGTAGGTAATAATGTTGTAACAAACACAGGGTACATGAGCCTAGACGGCATGTGAGTCGGGGCCTGATTAAATGTCCCATACCCTAAAGCAGCGATCAAACAATCTAAACCAATACTCACCAATAAACTGAAGCAAGACAGGTCCCCCCAACTGACCGCAAATCTTGAAGCACCCATTGAAACCTAAACTGAAAGGGTAAAAGAACATATATAACAATAGAAATAACACGGGAGGTTACGAGGGCAAAAAGTATGAGACTTGACGTAAGAAAGCCCCTCCCAAAGTGAAGGCCACAAATATAAGTCAAATTTAAAGATGTATCAAATTCCTGTACAACAAAACCGTAACATCCAATTCGGCATATAAAATTATACTAAAGAAATAAACCAAAGATATGAATAGCAAAGCAAAGGTCAAGCAAGAAGAGTGCGAATCTGATGGATATACAAGCTATTGTCTATTCAAAAATTATATACAAGCTGTTGTTCGCTCACCAAAGATAATAGACAAGTTGTTCGCTCACTTGAGGTTTTCCACATCCACAAACAGTGTACACTACAAATGTGAGCAGGTAGCAACTCTGAAGTAAGAAGTTCCAATAAGACTCTACGGTTAATAGACTAAATAATAAACTGGTACAAGCAAGCGTGTGCCGTAAAACCGTAAGTTTAGTTAACACCAATTTGAGCTTTATTATTGATGAGAATAATAACAGTAGTAGTAGTACTACTACTACTACTACTACTACTACTACTACTACTACTAATAATAATAATAATAATAATAATAATAATAATAATAATAATAATAATAATAATAATAATAATAATAATAATAATAATAATAATAATAATAATAATACTACTACTACTACTAATAATAATAATACTACTAATACTACTACTACTACTACTACTAATAATAATAATA
The DNA here is from genome assembly GCA_022085475.1 of Heliosperma pusillum. Taxonomy (NCBI): domain Eukaryota; kingdom Viridiplantae; phylum Streptophyta; class Magnoliopsida; order Caryophyllales; family Caryophyllaceae; genus Heliosperma; species Heliosperma pusillum. The sequence goes on from JAIUZE010023537.1 coordinate 12,076, forward strand.
ATAATAATAATAATAATAATAATAATAATAATAATAATAATAAGTATAGGGATTTATGCGCGACTGCTGGCTATGGTTTCCTACCCTTCTCTTTCTCTTCGCTTGGGGAGCTGGGCT
>JAIUZE010023538.1:0-27379 GCA_022085475.1 Heliosperma pusillum
CCGTCTTTCTCAAAGGTGAATTATATTCATCTTTTATTATCTAATTGTAGGTGGAGACTTTCTAGATCCCGACAAAGATTACTATCTAGTGGAGGAAGACTTAGAGATCGATTAGAGACGCATAAAGGTAACGGTGAAGGGTTACTCGATATCATTTACGTGTTTTAATGTGTTTTCTATGTTAGAAATCGTATTTAGAATAAGGTTAGTAATCATAGGAATTGTGTTGTTGATGATGGTTGTTGTTATTTGATAATTGATATGAGAATGGATGATTTGTGATGATAAATGATGATTGTTGTATGTTGATGACAAGTCGGAGAATGAAGGATCGTGTGCCTGAGACCAGGACGCTGGCAGCGTCCATGGACGCTGGCAGCGTCGTGGGACGCTGGCAGCGTTCCCTGGCGCTGGCAGCGTTTCTTGCTGCCAGTTTTTCCCAAAGTCGACCCTTTGAATTTTAGTCCCGCCTTGACTTTCCTTGACCCTTTGGACTTGGTCTTCTTGCATTGATGATTTGTTTGTAGCCCACTCCAATTGTCGGGTTTGGGTCTCGGGTTTGACTTTGACTTTTGTTGACTTCTGGGTTTGACTCTATAAGTTGACTTTAAATATTAATGTTTCAAATATATGATAATCCATTCGCTTGTATCCCATGTTTTGTGACGGTTTTTGATATGTCCCACTTTGAGTCAGTTTTACAAATGTTACGGTTTGAGCACTAATTTGCTATGTACTTTGTACTTTCATTCCCTTGACTACCTCCACGTTCGTAAGGTTGGAATGTCGAAACGGGGAGTGTATCCTTGCTGCTTAATTGCATGTGTTAGTGGTCATATGACGACGTTGTTGGGAGGCGAACGCTTTGCGTTGATCGACCCGGCCGTCAAATGTTGTATACTTGCGAGGTAGTGTCATTTGCATGTAGCGTACCGCTTGTTATGAGGCTTGTGTTCTTTTCCGCCTCTTTCGTGAAGGTTGACCGAATTTGGGTTACTCGGCGTCTATGATTGACTGAGTCTTGGATGCGAAATGTCATCGCATGTCGAATCGGAAAACGTTTATTCCGAGAGTCTGGCCAGGTTTAGACTAGGACCGTATTATTATCGTCGTCCTACCGGGAGGAAATTAGTCTACATATATGAAATGAATCGAATCGTGTATGCGTTCAGGGCAATGTTTTATCCCGTGGATGCCTTTTAATCAGACTTGCATGTACACGGTGCTAGTGCGTGTCATTTACCGTGAGAGATGTCGTCAACGTATTGTACGTTTGGATGGATGGTTATATGAATGATTACTTGTGATCTTTGGATGACTTGCCATGGTTTGTTTGTCGAGTCTCAATCTGATCAAACTTATGCCGCTAACGGTGAGATGCAAGCCCTAGTGAGTGTATGGTTGCCTAAGAGTGTCTTCCCCGAGTTCTATCTATAACATGATGGTTACGGATTTGTACTTCATATGCTCTTATCTTTATATATTGAGTTGCCTATTTATCCTTCTCGTACTTCACATTTATATTTATATATGCATGCTTCTACTTTTTTATTTCCGTTTATGTACGTTTATTGTGATATGGCTGGAAGAACCCGGAGTTACTCCCCACTGACTGTGGCGTTCATGTTTTTCATGGATGAACAGGTTGCTTGATTGGATGGATTTTTGCTTGTGGTATTTTGGGTTCGGGTGTGAGCTAGCGGGCGTTGGCCTGGATGAATCACCTCTAGACGTTGTTTAGCTAGTTTGCTAATAACTTTGTTACTTGATAACATTTTGAGAGACCTTGTCTCTTTGTAGTATATTATACTTTGGTTTGTAATCATTGACATTCCTCGTACTCATCTAATTGCATGTAAAAAGGTTTTAAAAATACCGTATTTTTCGCTATATTAATCACATGCTTGTATGTTTTCTTTCCGCATTCGCGAGGGTTGTCACAGGGTTCTCTCAGCCATATTACAAGTAAACATACATAAACAACAATTAAACATGTAGAATGTTATATACAAGTGAATCATGTAAAATACTGACACGGGGCTAGTCGCCTTCCCCCGGTCAAACAAAACATACAAGACTCAATACCAAACTAATTAATGTAGTAGGGTAAGGAGGTCGAACCCAAAGGACGGTTAGGATTGGCTATCGATTTTTGTTTTTATCTAGTCTAGTTCGGACGAAGATGAGAGGTTCAAATGCTAAAGACGAGAAAGATACAATAACTAAAACTAACAATGAAGCAAGAAAAGATTAAACAAGGATTAAAATAGACTAAGGTGAATGGGTTCATTAATGTAGGTATAGGTCGATTATGACGAGGGTTAAAACTAGTCTAATGGTGAGTCTAGAAATGTCTCCACCTCTCGGTGTAAGACGGTCTCTAGGCAAGTCTCCGCCTCTCGGTGTGAGACGAGCCCTAGCCCAAGGATTGGTCGGGATCTCGCCCTAACCTCCCCTTAAACATTCAAAATGCACACAAACACGTTACAAGTCAAGCTCTCGCTCAAACTAGTAATTAAACAAGGGAAATACTCAAACTACTCATTTAAGCATTTCTACAAACACCTTGTGTGCACAAGACAAGTAGACTACCAAAAGACTTAATCTTTATGCCCAATTATCATAATCAACCTATAAACCTACACTAACTCCCCCATCTACCTTAGTAATACACTACCCACTCATATTAATAAGAAAAATCATTAAAGACGAAAACTTGGATACAAAACTAGCAAAATAAGACATATCAAACATGTAAACTAATTAGACAAGCAAGAAAGATTAATTAAGTGACAAGTAAATGAAAATAAAGAGGAAAGATTGAATCTTTACCGATCAACAAAGACGAGACGGAAAAGTTATGAACTTGAATAAAAACCCGATCTTTCGATCTTAATCTTCATATAAAATCCGAGTGACGGAAACTATTACAAAAGTTGGGGAAAAATTAAAGGGAGAAATTAAACTAAGAAAATCTAATCTAGTGAGACGGGTTTTTCTTCTAGTAAGACGGTCTACATCTCTCTAAAAATATCTAACTAGTCTAAAAAACTTCACTAACTAATTGGTTTTCTAAATAAATGGGTGTGTGTTTTTGTTGGACTACCTTCGTCCGTCTTCTCCCTGCCCCTCTTTTCTGCTTTTCTTTTTCTTTTTCTTTCTTCTTTTCGTCCTCTTTCTCCTTTTCCCTTCTTTTCTGTTTTTCCTTCTAAAATCTTTTGTTTTCTCCTTCTTTTGTCTGCTTCTTCTTTTTTCCTTTTTCTATTTTTTTTTTCTCTTTTTGTCTCCAATTACCAAAAGTTTTCAACCCACAAAGCAAAAATCAACATAACGTAAAAAGTGGCTCTGAGCCGGTGGGCCGGCGGCCGACTACTCGAACCGGCTCGACATCTCTGCTTCAAATTGGCAAATTTATAGGATGAAAGTGTCCCAGCCGGCTACCCGGCAGCCGGTGGACCGGCTGGGAATCCATTGTTGCTTGTTGTTTGATATCCGCGCAAGCCAAGGATGAGGAAGGGGGTGCGAGCCGGCGAGCCGGCTGCCGGTCGACCGGCTGGTGACTCCATTTGTTGCTGATGCTTGTTGTTGTTGATGCCGATGTCGCATAAGATGGTCGATTGTTGTCGGGCTCAACGGTGAGTCGAATTTGTGGCTGAGTTAAGCTCTTGGACTGCTGCAAGATGAACGCGGAATCTGTGGAAATTAAGTCGATGCTGCTCGTCGTTGCTAACGGAGCACAAGCATGGGAACAAGAATTGGTGATGAGTGGGTAATTGAGAGTGGAAGTATAGGAGGCAGGAACTTTGCTTTTGAGTTGATATTTGAACAAGGGTCAAGCTTGACCTTGACTCTAGTCTTCAATTGTTTCAATCTTAACTATCATTGACCCGACTTGCCTCGTCTCAATCCGACTATCTTGTGAATTTCACTTCATTATTCATGAACCCCGAGTCCCCGAGTCCTACAAAATTAAAATAAAACAATGTAGTACCAAATACTCGAAATATAATAATTATTCGCAATAAATGTAATCAAACTAATTATTTCTAATTAATTAATGAATTGAGCTTTTAATCGGTTAAATCGCACAAAATCGAGTTAAGTAAAGATTAAAATATGGGGTAAACCGCTACTAAAATACTACTTATCAAATACAAACATACATTTAAAGATAATATGATATAAGCATGTGAAATACCAAACGATAAGCACCATGTTATGAATCAACTCGGGAATGACACCCTTAGGCAACTATATACACACTAGGGCTTACATCTCACTATTAGTGGCATATACTTGATAAGGTAGAGACTCAACATACAAACCAATTCAAGGCATCCAACGGTCACAAGCAATCAAACATATACTCTCACGGTTAATGACACGCACTAGCACCATGTACATAGCAAGTATGATCAAAACACGTCCACGGGATAACCATTTCCTTGAACCATACACGATAAACATTTTGTATATGAAAGACTCATTTCCTTCTGGTAGGATGACGATAATAATACGGTCCTAGTTTAAACCCGGTCAGACTTTCGGAATAAACGTGTTCCGATTCGACATGCGATAAACATTTCGCATCGAAGACTCGATCAACACAAAGGACGTCGAGTACCCCAAATTCGGTTAAACCCACACGAAAGAGTCGGAAAGAGTACAAGAATCATAGACAATCAAGTACGCAACATGCAATGACACCACCTCGCAAGGATACGACATTTGACGGCCGGTCAAATCAACGCATTGCGTTAACCTCCCAACAACGTCGTCATATCCCCAGTAACAAATTCATACAAGCATTAAGGATACACCCCCTCGCTCCGACATTCCACTCTAACGAGCATGAAAGTGTAGCCGGGAAATGAGAGTTCAAAGCACTCAACGAGTAGTGCTCAAATCATTACATAAGGTAAAACTGACTCAAGATGGGACTGTTAGGTTCATATACCTACACTTAAGACATTTCTTAAGTAATATACTAATTAACTCTTTAATTAGTTTCAAGATCTAGTTATATACAAAATAACTAAAACAAGATAAGAAGAAAATTGTTCCTCACAATGTTGCTTTGGATGAGTAAGGGCACAAGAACAAGACTCCTTCTTGTTCTTGTTCTTGAGCTTAAGATAAGTGGATAAATCTCCTAGTTCTAAGTGTAGGAACACTCCAATTAGTTGCACCAAGACACTCCCTTAATCACTCAAATATTTGTTTTACTAGAACAATAGAAGAGTACCCTTATATATTACTAATAACACTATTACTACACTAGTAATCTTAAATCATAAGAACAAAAATTACTAGTGAGAAGTTGTTATATCAATATGAGATCAAGTTGTGTTTTTAAAACAAAGGGAAAACATCTCCTTTGTAGGCATGATGGTGCCGTCCAAGTCCCATGGGGAAGGGGGAAGCATGCTTCCCTTTTTCTCTTACCCAAAACTATAGACTAGGCTATTAGGTATTAGGGTGTAATAATTATGTTTTATCCAATAAACCACAAACTAATTACCACCCTATTTTTAACCCACCAAAGCCGGTTCTACACTTAAAATGGAGTCCATTTTATTTTTGTGATTTTGTCAATTGTCACATATGTGACATGTGACATGTTATCTTATAATATAATTATGTATTTAACTAATTTAAATACAATTTCATGTCAAATAAATCAAACGTAACATTTTAAGTAATAATTTATAATCACATATATATATATATATATATATATATATATAATATATATATATATATTAAATGTATATATAATATATATATGTGTGTTATATGTATATATATGTATAATATAATATATGATCTCTTGTCCTCTCTCTCTCTATCTTCTCCTCTCCTCTCTCTCTCTCTCTCCTCTCTCTCTCTCCTCTCCTCTCGCTCTCCTCTACTCTCTCCTGGGGTCCTCTCCTCTTTGGCTTGCTCTGCTCTCCCCCTCTTGTACTTCTGACCCTCCCCCCCCTCCTGTTCTTCTCTCCCCTTTTTCCTCACTCTTCCGGCGTTCTCTTCGCCCCCTCTCTTCTCCTCTTTCTTTCCTCCTCTCCCCTTCCTCTCTCCCTTTCTCCCTATGTCCCTTTGTGGTCTTTTTAATCCGGGCTCCTTCCTCATGTATCCCTATCCCCTTCATTCCCTTTTCTTTCTTGCGCACCTTTCCTTTCGGTGTGACCAAGGGATCAACTGATCACCACCATCATACGACAGTAATGTCAAACTCTAGTAAGCCAATCATTACCGATTAATGTGGATAAGTTGACTATAATGTTAATCATCCCTTTGTATTCTCGTTAATGAGATTTGATTACGTGATCGCACCATTGTGGAGGACACTCACTCCAACAGGGACACACTAAAACCGCCACAAATCATGTGATATAAACATGTGAGATATTATATATTCTAAACATGAATATTTAATATCATTATGTAAGTTCATTAGATAAACAAACCATACAAACAATTACATGTAAAGACAAGTGGCAAAGAAATGAGAAAAAGGACACAGAGGGTCTCAGCCGGTCAGGTAGACCGGCTGCCGGGTACCCGGCTGGCACCACAACAACATTAAACAACCATGACAACCTACAAGGACTCCTAGCCGATGGGTGTGACCGGCGGCCGGCTACCCGGCTGGGGTCACAGGCCAATCTGAAGAAGTGAAGAAAAGGGGAAGAGGAGGACTCTCAGCCGGTGGGACCGGCTGTCGGGTGACCGGCTGGGACACGCAGTCCATCGAAACAACAACCAAAACATACACGGGGTGCCCAGCCAGTTGGGGGGACCGGCGGTCGGTCGGTGATAGGCTATCGCACACCTAATCAAAGATAAATACCCTAGATACAAATGAATGTAGTAATACGGGTCGAACACAAGGAGACTAGAGTTGCTAGCAAGTTGTTATGGAGTGAATTCTATCAAAGTCAGTTATCGATTGGTTTGGTTGGGTTTATGAAACAACAATAATAATAATAAAGAAAGAGTCTAGGGAGTTCGAGTCACACATGCAAATTATGTAAATGCTCAAGTCAAACTAGGAAATTGATAATAACGATAATTGTTTAGGCTAAACACACCCACCTCTCGATATTAGTCTCAACCATAGATCGGGTCCTAACGAACTCTCGCTTTGGCTAGGTCGATCTACTAACACATGCTTAGTCTAATTAAATTTCGTGCCTCTCGACTTATAGAAAGAATTAACGAATTTAATCAAGGATTGTGATCAATAATCGAAGACTAACAATACAATGCAAGCATGTGATAGAAACAACTATTTGATATCATAACATCTCATTTCAACAATTGCAAATATTATTTATTCATGGCTTCCCTAATTCCCTAGACAAAGTAACTACTCTAGCATAATGATAGCTAATCTAATAACAAACGATAAAGTAAACATGATAACTAACAAATAATAGAAATGACAAAGGAAATAACAAAACAGTACAAGAAATAAAGTTACCTCAACAAAGGAAATGAAACTTGGAATTGAAGAACACAATGGAACCAATTAACTTGCAAATGAACTTGTAATATAAATTGAAATACTTAAAGGAATTATTTGTAACAACTAATGAAAACTAAACTATTCTAAACCTAATCTAATAACTAATAATATTGTATAAAAGAGTGTTTCCTAGAGTGTAGAATGATGTACAAGATTATAAAAAAAATGCCTCGATATGTCGAGGTCCCTCTCCTTTATATAGGGAGAGGGACTTGAAACGTATGCATTCACAGAGCCCAAACCCCGATCGGGGAATGGAAACCCCGATCGGGGTTTCACTAACCCGGCTATAATTACTTAATTGCTCAATTTAATGCTTAAGGAATCCTATGCTATTCCTTTAAGCGCCTTAATTATCCGGTTAATTGCATAGTCTTGGCATCCCATGAGCATCCCTATGTTGAGTTGTGGACTCCTTGCATTGGGCTTCATTTTTGGTTTCTCATTTGCATATCAACCCATTTCACAAATCTTCATGTTTGGCTTGTCATTCTCCATACTATGCTTCCATGGTCCATCTTGCTTCCATTAGCTTGGTGGACTTTGGTGCTTGCTAATGTGCTAGGAAAAAGCCTCTAAATACTTAGATTCCTACAAAATGTAACAAACACAAGCAATACACCTAGAACACGTAATTAGCTCACAAATATACTAAATAAAGCATAATAATCATGTAAAATCGAGCTAAATTAGGGAGTTAAACTATATATAAAATGGACTCATCAGTCGGGTCGGCTGGAACTTACACTACACCAAAATCATCAAACTTGTCCAATTTCACTACAGGGGCTCCCAGTCGGTTGGGGTGACCGGCGACCGGTGGGCTGGCTGGGACAACACGCCCGAAAATCAACTTTCAACAACAATCATTACTCCAAATCCTTTGATACCCATTTAATCCAAACAACATTTATCATCAACAAACCATATTCAATGCATTCTAATCATAACCAATCATTGGATATGATCAATTAAGGCAAACAAAGGCACATTTATTGCTCAATTCAAGTTCAAGCATGATAAGTAGACATAATTTGCAACATAAATGTAGCTTAGTTTAAGATTAGTGAAAGATAAGCATATGCGATGAATTTACACATATGAATGAACAACTAACACATATCCATATGAAATTAAGGCAAAAAATTCATCTTTCACTAAATAAAACTACAATTAACACTTAAAACACATATTGATATCGAGTAACCCATCACTGTTACCTCAATTAGCACTTCAAATCTTCGATTCCCAAGCTAAATATCAACCCACATGAATTCCTTGACCCAAAATCTTCAAAATACATCTTTTCCCGATAAATAAAGCGACAAGAGCCCAAAACCGAAATATGGTCTTAAAACAACGTTAAATGTTTCAATCTTTTATTAGCTAGAAAGAAAGAGGATGCATGGTGAGAGGATCCCGAAGCATTAAACGTAATTGAATTACGTTAAGAAATGAAGAAGTTATGCTCGTCTCAAGTTTAGATCTAGAAAATGGGTTTTATAAAAAGTTGGAGGAAATGGATATTTGATTTTATGAAAGGAAAGAGGAGGATGAGAGGAGAAGATTAATGTAAAAATCGTCAAGTTTCGTTGAGAGACGGAGAAACGGCATCCGTCTTAAGATTATAAAGTTATGAAGTTTTAATGGTGTTTTAGTGTTTTAGGAAGATGAAGAAGAAGAGTATGTTGGGAAGAAGAAGGAGGGCTAAATGAGAATAGAAGTCCCAAATTTCATATCGGGTCGACTCACTTGGATTTTCGCGTAGAATCCGATTATGAACTCATAACGGACTGAAATGCGACGGTTTCTACTCTACTAAACTAAATTCTATTTACATTAATTTAAAGCCACGAAATCATAAATTATCGACTTAAAATATTTTAACTAATAAAAGTAAAAGACGAATTTATAAAATTTACGACTTTTGTAAATTATTCATTATTATATAATCTGGGGTGTTACAATTAATGATTCTCGATAGTTAATAGTGATATTTTATTTTTGTTAACAATTTTAATTTTATCATTAAATCTGATTTATTTTAATAATGGATTATTGTGAGGGAAATCATATATTCCAGGAAACCCTTAATTAAAAGGTAAAGTGATCTTGGTTCCTTGTCTTCGGCAAAAAATCCAATGGAAAATTGACTTATTGTCTATGAACTACAAAGTGCCACATATGCTCCGTGGTTGTTCCTTTAATAAATAAGAGTTCTTTGAATATATCCTTAATATGTCTCGCTTTTGGATCTTCGTCTTATGCTCGCGACATGATTACTACAAACATTAAAATAACAAAAGCAATGTCAATTCTCGAATAACAATAACAATAGCAATTATTCTAATAATATTAATTATTTATATTTAAATAGTAAAATATGTTATTAGTCACTTAAACACACATAATCAACTAAAATAAGGGATAACAGCATGGGTAAAACGCTACTTAAATTGTACTTATCAAATTTTCCCATATTTAAACCTTACTTGTCTTCGAGTAAGCTCATTAAACTAAATCAAGGACCTTTAATGTACAACAAATAGAAAAGATTATTTATCATAAAATCCGCATAGGGTTTAGCTACATCTGTAGCCCTTTCAACTCACAACTTGACAATTATGTGGAAGAGTGCCCTTTTGCAGGGCAAGTGAGGTATTGCTACAAAATTACAAAACGACCATTCAATAAGCACAAAAACAATCAATTTTGTCATTTCTCAAATTGAGTCACCTCCCTCATCAAGTTAACTAAACAACTCCTTAATCGATAATCAAAACTCTAAAATCCAACTAAAACATAATGTATAATATTGAAACACTCATCAAGTTCCATAGTCTTATAATACACCCCTTAAACTTCAACTACGTAAGTAAGTTAGGATGCAAGGCGGTGTAGATACTCAATCTGCACCTCCCAAAAACCACCCGATGGTGATCAGACGTGCTTGTTAATTTTATATCGCGATTTATGACGTTCGTAGTCGGTTAAGTAACGATATATCAAACATTGTTGTCACCCCTTTTATTGTCATCTACGTATGTACCAATATGGCCGTTTTGACATAAATTAGATACAATTATGAGTCCGGATCAAAACCCGTATCTCTTTCAGGATCCCTTCTCGTTTCGAGATAGAATATTCCGAAAACCGTCAAGTAATATTTTATTATGCTAAGAGTTATTCAACGCGAAAATCGATCTCTATCTAATAAGATAAAACTTATATCCCTTCCCCTCGAAATCCACAATAACACGTGTTAAGTTGGAGTCGTATGTGATGTGATCAGGTTCACATATTTTTCAATTATGTCGAATTCTATTCAATTTTGATTCGATTCAGATTGAACAAGTTTCTGTTGTACTCCAAGTTACTGATTTAGACCGGATATCTGTTTAGATAATTTTAATTGTTATTTTGGGTTCAAACTTCTTTTGCAAGGTCTAGTTAGATTCGCTAAGATGTATTCACACTTTTTAAATTTTACGCTATTACGTATTCGAATCAATTCCAATTCGATTCAGGTAGAATTGGGCTTTAAATACAATAAGGTTACTCGTATAGTCATATCAAGTTTTTAATAAATTAAACAGCTATCAATTCATATATTTTCCATCAGTTTTAACTCTAGCTTAATATCTTATGAGATATCTAATAATATACATATAAACATAAACAACCAAGGACGTTAATAGAATGACATAATTTTCTAAAAACTCACATATTATATAGTTTAGATGTATAAAGATGTTAATATTATCGTACAGAAATAATATAAGTACGTTGAGTTTTGGAAACTATAAATAAATAAATAAATCAAGATTCACAAAAGATATAAGTCTAATAATGAACGCTTTTAAATGACATTCTAATTTAAAATTTCATTTTTTTAAATATACAAATTTAATCCAATTAGATAATTAACTGATATAAAAATTAAATTGGTTAAACTTAAGTAACTGAATACGTTAATAGAAATATGTTATATATATGTCTAAATATATAGGCATGTCAAAATTGGGTATATATGTTAGTGAAATTAATTGTATAATAGGCGCATGAGAATCCGGAGTAGTGAAATTGGGTAATAAGTTTAAGAGAAATCACCAAGTGACTATCTAACGATGTGAATAATAAAAGTAACATATAGGCGCAAGAGAAATACCCGGAGTAGTGAAATTATTAATATTACTAAATGTGAGAGTAATGAAAAGAACAATAGTGACGGCGGATCTATGTAGTGAAAGTAATTGTAGTAACAATATAAGAAAGTATGAACAATAAGTTAACCAATTGATTTAATGAAAAAAATTTATTTTTTAAAATATAGAAGTATGATAAACTTAAGGAGCATAATGAATTTAACTTAAAAATAGCGGAAATAGTTAAAGAAACAATAGTAACCACATGAGTAGTGAACGTGATAGTACTATCATGACCAGATTCGTGAAAATAATATTAATCCTCTTGGGAATCATGAGTGAGTCTCATGATTTGTTGATAAATTTTACCTCTCATCATAATTTAAGATATCTTATAGAGACTTACATTATAAATGGTAAAATTTTAATTTAACGCAATTATATTTTAAATAAAATAACTTTTAAATAGTAAATAAAAGTAGTTCGAACTGAATCGCACCATAAAGGCATCAGGCATGAGTACATGGGACGCACGACAGTGACTTATATAGTTATATATACGAGTGATGGTCATTGAAGCTCATACAATTGCACCAACCATTGACTAAGTAGCTGGATATATACACAAAAAAACACATAAAGACCATAATCAAGCAGCGAACATGGAAGCACCACTGCTTGGTAGCGGTAAGGTCGTGGTGGTAGATGATTATTCACCGGCAAAGAGCGTGGCAGAGGTGGCGAAAGTGTTTAAGGATGAGACGGTTAAACTATGGAAGATCGCGGCTCCATTGGTGCTCTTAACACTTTGTAACTACGGTACAAACACTGTGACCACCATTTTTGTAGGGCACCTTGGAGAGCTTGAGCTGTCTGCTGTTTCCATTGCTCTCTCTGTTATCAACACTTTTGCCTATGGCTTCTTGGTTCTTTCTCTTACCTCTCACTATTTCTTTTAATTTATATGTATATTTATGTTCATAAATTATCGTTTAAAATTGTTTAAATAGTTAATAGAACAAAAGAGAAATTCCTAGATATTATCAAAATACTTGCCTTATCTAGGCAAGTTATGTACTACTTGACCCGTTTTACATTTTAGACGGATATACCATCTTAAGGGAAACTAAGTGATTTATGTTCTATATTTATATCCTAATATCAAAACAAAATTATTCTCCGTAGTAGAAGTAGCTAATAATATGATCATCTCTAACACTATTTTCTTTTTTTCCTTCTTCACTACACCAAATACGACTTGATTACTTGAAATAACAACTTTTAGTAGGAACAGTTGCAGTGGCGGAGCCAGGATTTGAATTTAAGGGGGACGAACGACTATTTTCATAAGACATTTTTAAAAAATTTCGAAAAATTTCGCTAAAAACTTCGAAAATTTCAACCACTAGGGGGGCGAGCGCCCCTGCTAGCCCCCCAGCTCCACCACTACACAGTTGTGTAATCAGCAGTTAAAGCTAAATAAAGTGTCAACGGGTTAATCCAGACCTTTTAGACTATCCCCAAGCAAGGTCATGAGGGAGGTCATGACCTTGCTTGGTCACCTTAATCTCACATTAACCACCAAATTAGCATGACCCATTGGCACCCATGACCTCTTGGAGGTCATCCCATGACCTCTTGGAGGTCATTCTGTCACAATTGGTGACCCAGTATGTGGCAGCCTCTAATTGGTTGTTGAGCACATATTGAAGAAAAAAAAATGTCTGCCATGTCCTCTGCTACTTTCCGTCATTTTCGCCAAAAATGAGAAAAAAGAAAGAAGAAGTTAATAACAAAATTAAACGATTTTATAGACTAAATTAAAACAAAAAAAATATAAGTATATTAAAAAGGGATATATTTTTTAATTGCCTACAAAATAAACTCAATTTTGATATATTTTGACCCAGTTTTGTATTCTTTTTTAATCTTGCTAATTTTTATAAGTAATACAAGTATCAAAGTGGAAACTTTTAAAAAAATAAGAAATTGATTCCTAACCAAACCAGAAATTTTACAAAAATTGAATATAAATACATACTCGACTTACCTGTTAATCGATCTACAATGGTGAAGATAATGGTGGAGAAGATCGGAGGGGAAAGAAATTAATTTGGGGAAGATGGTGGTCCATCATCAAACTTAGTGCGGTGATGATTAACGGCGACGGTGATGGTGATGGTGATGGTGATGGTCCATGATGGAGAAGATCGGAGGGAGAAATTGATTAGTAAAGAGTTGAAGATGAATGGGTAAATATGGTCATACTAGAATGTGAAAAGTGGGTTGATTTGGGAAAATTGTTTGGTTTAGTGCTTGAAAGTTGTCAACCACGTCATTTTTGTTTTTGTTTTGTTAGATTACTAGTAGTCTAAATGTGTTAATTAGACAATTGCTCCATTAATCTAGTCGATTTAATTTTATTAATTACTCGGTTTGATCAAAGATAGCCGTTTGAGCAAAATATAGTCGTCATCAAATATAGTCGTTGTACTAAATATAGCACTTGGATAGTTGGATCTAATAAAGCCGTTGGATGAAATATAGTCATTGGAATTATTATAGCCGTTGGACATATTTAGTCAAATATCGTCTAATTATTTTTCGAAATAAAAAAATTGTTATTTAATATTTTTTTCTGTAAAGTATCTCATAAGATTAACATAGCCGTAAAATATTAGGGTACTTTTTATTCAATTAAGATATTTACAATAATAGAAAAAAAATTGATTTATAAAATGTTAGGAAAAATAATTAGAATAGTAAGAGAGAGAAAAATGAGGTAGAGAATGTGAGAAATGATTGGGAATGATGTGAAGTGGAAAATGATTGGGTTGATGACCTAGGTCGTGACCTTCTGCTTGGGAGGGTAAAAGTAGGTCAAGATAATAAAGTAAGATTAAGAGTAAAACCGGGTCGCGACCTAGTTAGCGCGACCTCTGCTTGGGGATGGTCTTAGGAAATGCAAATTACGGATTAACAATATCTAGAGATAAAAGAAAATTGAAACTTTCAACATGAATTTGCAGATGTGACTAGTCCAAGTGCGTCTAGCCGTCTACCCTATTGGCTCTCCCCTATGGTTGTATTCCCCTCTCCCTGATATAAGTCGGTTTAGATTTTTTCAATGATGAAGCTAAGGGAGCTAGCAGAGGCGCTCGCCCCCTCTGGCGAACAAGACTTTTAGAAATTTTTTCGAAAGTACCTTATGTCATAAGGCGTTTGCCCCCCTTAAAATTTTTTGCCCACCCTAAATTGAAATTCTGGCTCCGCCACTTATTATTTCACAAGATAAATGTATTAGATAATACATATACGAACAATATATGAGGAAGGTAGCATGTGACCTATTATTTTCCAGTGTTAAATTATTATTACCCTAATATGATTACTTATACCGACCCCGTCCTAAAACCAGTGACGGCCTTGTGAAATTTTTTTGCCCTAATAACTTAAAAATTCTACCATCATCACCCAAAACAAACTACTTAAATGGACTCGATCGACATTAATAACCACATCATAACGTCTTACACAAAATACACTTAGAGTTCGCTTGAATTTGGAGTAATTATTAGAGGAATGATAGAGCTGAAATGAACTAAAAAAAAGGAGTGAAGTAGTGGGAGTTTGAGATAGAAATGGGGGAAGATAGTGTAATAGTCCCTTCATTAAGGGAGTAATAGTAACCTATCTCCCACACCTCCCACATAAGTTCCTTTTTTCCGCCCTTCACAATCACCACAAATCACCAATCTCCTCCCATTTGTTTTTATTTTAGTCTATATTATTCCCGTAATAATTACTCTCAATTCAAACGAGCCCTTGATGGTGGTGAATACTCTAGTTAACTATTTAGGGGTACTGGAGTATTAATGATCAATTAATTGTGTTAGAACAATCACTTTAAACTAATAGGGAGTATTCGAGTAATATCTAAGTATATTAGAACCGGGACACGTTTTCCACGAGTGGCGAATTATATAATGAACTTTGAGTAACAATAATGCAATTAAACTTTGTACAACGTACACATGTGGCTCATTCAAGTCTTGAAAATGCAAATTGTGTTGTCATCAGTGGATTTAGGATTGGGTCAAGTCTTATTCTAAGTCTTATTCCAATCTTGAAAATGCAACTTTGTGCAACGTATACAGTTGGGCTAGTAGGATTGGGTTCAGGTTAGGTAAAATTGGTTCGGCTAGTATTGGATTCTAGTAATAGGCTATCAGCATACTCTTTCGAGGGAAGTCAAGTTCTGTTCAGCTCAATTGAAGTTAGTTGATTTGACAGGTCGCCAGGTAGGTTCACGTCCGGTGCCTGTCAAACTATTATGGGTCTAATTAATTTATCACAAGCAATAAGTTTAATTTTGACAAACTTGACTTAGTTTGTTTATTTTAAGTTTTACGTATTAAGTTAAATACTACTCTAAAATCAATTTCATTTCAATCAATATTAAATTAACTTTATAATTGTTAGGTCATCAATTTTATCGGTTCAATATCAGGTAGTTTTGTATCGGGTTGGCCTGTTCGGTTTCGGATTCGTATTCGTATTAAAGTTCAGGTCTATTTATGATCATCGAGTTGTTTCGTTATCCGGTTGCAGACTGGTCGGGCCTGATCAATTTTGTGTTATTTACAAATTCTATCGAGTCGATTTTTGGAAGAGTCAGGTCATGTCTAATTTACCAGCTCTAGTCGCATGTTGCTATAACATAAAAATCTAAGGATAACTTTTGAGAATAATGTGCTCCCTTCATTATTCATAAAAATCTAATTAGATATATATATATAGAGAGAGAGAGTTTAGTTCTTGTGAATCCACCATAATATTCATAGAGTCCTTGAGTCCTCATCCTATCCATTGGATGAGGGGATGGATGGATGATATTGTTGATTAAAAATCACACTTATCACTAATTAAGTACCTATGAACTAATTAATTAACTTTCTCTCTCTAAAATTTAATTAATCACTTTTGAGTTACTGATATTTATTAGTGTAACTTTGATGCTTACAAATGTAACTCTAATGTTTTAGAGTGTAACTTTAACTTTTTAAGGCGGTTTGTATATAAATTTTTTAATTTAATTAATTTTAACACCTTACGAGTGTAACTTTGATGCTTTTCGAGTGTAACTCTATTATTTTTTAGCGTAACTTAAATTTTTTAAGACGGTTTTGTATATAAAAATTTGAATATATATAGTTTTAACACTTTAAGAGTGTAACTTTGATGATTTTCGAGTGTAACTTTAATTTTTTAAGACGGTTTTGTATAAGAAAATATGAATTTATATAATTTTAACATTTTACAAGTATAAGTATAACTTTTTAAGGCGATTTTGTATAAAAAAAATTAAAATTTATATAATTTTAACATTTTACGAGTGTAAATTTAATGCTTTTTGAGTGTAACTTTAATTTTTTTAAAGATGGTTTTGTATAGAAAGTTTTGAATTTTTATAATTTTAACATTTTACGAGTGTAACTTTAATGCTTTTCGAGTGTAACCTTAATTTTGTAAGACGATTTTTTATATAAAATTTTGAATTTATATAACTTTAACATTTTACGAGTGTGACTTTGGTGCTTTATGAGTGTAACTCTAATATTTTACAAGTGTAACTTTAATAATTTTATGTCATTTTGGGTACAAAATTTTGAATTTTATTACATGTTGAATTTATGTAATTTACTACAAATTTATGAGTGCATTTTGGGTACATATTTTATAATTTCTTACTAGCTAACTAGTTTAGAACCCGTGCATTAATGCACGGTATATATAGTTTTTTATTTTTTATAATATATTTAAATAATAGAGGTATCTCATTAATTGTTCATTTTTTCTAGTTATTTTATTTTGTTTCGAGAAAAAAATATTAAAACTGAAAATTAATCCAAGAAAATTGAGTAATATGCTAAAGTGTATGTTTTTTTTCAAAAAGTGTTTTTTTATAAAATAAAGATCATAATTTCAATTTATAAATTCTCTCAATTTTTTTTTCGTCATGAAAGGAATAAAAACGATTTATAGTTTTGGTTATACGTTATATGAGTCAAGTCATTATAATTAAATAATAGCATCAATAAAAGACTAAGCAGTTATAGTTTTGTTTATATTGTTTATATTTTAAATAAAAGAACATAGTTTAAAGTTTAGTGAAAATTATATAATTTGATGAAAAGATTAATTTTAATGAAAAGATAATAATATAATGAAATCCATTATAATTATTAATTTCCTTGTTTACTTAATACAATTAAATTAGCTATAGTTTCCTCATTTATAAAGATGCTTTTTGGAGGGAAAATTTGTGAGCTCACTTATTCTTTTAGTAGATAGGAGATTAGGATCATACTCCCTTCAATTTTTCATATATGTCTTTTTAAAGATATGCCTTTGACTTTAATTTTTACAAAGTGCATTTGTTCAAAAATATTAAAAAATATAACATCAAATTCCTTATTATCAAAATGGTTTTTCATATGAGCATACATATCATAATATAATATTATATTGAGAGTATTGAATACATTTGAATATCTCAAATTCCGAAAATGACATAAATAAAAAACACAGAGAAAGTAATATAAATAGTAATTAATTCTTAATTTTTCTCTATTTAAAAACTAATTTCCATGTTTAATTTGCATAGTCTTTGAGATGACATTTTAATTTCATTTTCTCCATTTATATATATATATTATCTTTTTTGTCAAAAAATATATTTTGTGAAAATAAATTGATGATGAATGCAACACTTTTACGGTCATGTTTTGGCTATTGTAAATATGGGACCACAGTCCACAGTGTCAAGTGTGAGACAAGTCACTTCGGGTTCGGTTATTTCGAGTCTAATAGAAAATCAGATTAGAACTAGTCTGGTTAGTTGATTTTGGGTTCGCTTATTATCAATTTATTTTGTGATAGATAATGCACAATTTACAACAATTAATATTTGGGTTGGTCATTTTACTCGAGCCAATTCGGGTTATGGGCCAATATTCAGTCTTTAGTTTGTTTATCAGGCCGGGTGCGGGTCGTGTTAATCAGGTTGGATCATTCGAGTTGAGTCATTTTTGGTTTATCTAAATAGAAATACTAATACTCCTTTCCCAACATCTAAACTAACTACCTGAGATTAACTCGTAACCAAAATTAAATCCAACTTAATATAACCCAGCCCGAATGTTTATTATTGCATATGATCCGAACGGCCGAACCCGATCGACTTGATATGATCGAATTTTTGCACACGCATAACAACTCAATCCAAATATACCTACCCAAACTAGATCTGATTAATACGTTTGCCATGTCTTATTATTGAGACTGGGAACGTATAGTTTTCACGGATCAAGAACTAACAAATTAATTACTTTTAAAATTAATTAAGTGAGATTTGTAGAGTGAATTATAAATAATGAGAGATGCTATTATCATTTTCCAATTTCAATCTTCTCCCTTTACCCTTTTACAATCGACTAAATTAATATACAGAGTATATCGGTTGGGTCATTTGACAAGTGGTTCAAGTAAAATAAAAATTACCGGAAAATTCACATGGTACCCTCGAGGTTTACCATTTTGCACGAAATACCCAAAATTTTGATATATATAACTTTAAGAGGCCATAACCTGTGTTTACGAGATCATAAAGTGACGATTTTTTTTTTCAAATCGACCGTCTTTCCGAGAACTATGATTTGAAAAAAAAAATTATCGTATTTGGATCCCGTAGCTAGGAGTTATTGTATGTCAAAGTTTTTTTGACCGAACAAACTTTGAGCGAGTATATCTCTTGGTTACGAATTCCGAACTCGACAATTTTTTTCTTCAAATCTTAGTACTCGGAAAGACGATCGATTTGAAAAAATAATGGCCAGTTTCTGATCTTTTAAACACGAGTTATTGCTTCAAAGTTTTTTAGATCAAAATTTTGGGTATTTCGGGCAAAATGGCAACTCGACAATTTTTTCTTCAAATCTTAATACTCGGAAAGACAATCGATTTGGAAAAAAAAATGGTCAGTTTCTGATCTTTTAAACACGAGTTATGACTTCTTAAAGTTTTTTAGATTAAAATTTTGGATATTTCGGGCAAAATGGCAAAACTCGGGGGTATCATGTGAATTTTCTGAATTACCGGAAAATTATAGTACTCGATTGTGAAAGGAAAAGTTATAAGAGAAGCACAAATTCTCATTTGTGAATTGTGACGGGGTAATCCGTCGCAATCTTAAGATGAGTAAAATCCTCATAACAAAGAGCAAGTAGGGAGGTAAAAGGGATGTTCTATTTTACTCCCCAATTGCCCTTTGTAAAGAGAGGTGAGCCGTCCTAAGCTTACGACGGGTCGCCCCGTCACAATTAAGACAGGCAGGAAGAAAAGGTAGTTTGTTTTTGTCAATCATTACATTAGTATTTGTGTTGACAGTTGATGAGAAACGCTGCTCTTCATACGATATACTGGGCACTAGACTACAGACTACTGCTTGGTAAATTGTCCATTCTTTTTATTTTTGTGTACGACAGAATCTAGTGGACATCCCTGCTAAATACGTCTGACTTCTTCCTGTCTTGGGCATCAACTTGTACAGTTGTACGGAGTAATTGATTTTTATTTTTCTCAACGATAAAAGTTGGTACACGTAATTAAAGCCATTTGTTGATGATGTGGCCGTTTCTTTGTCTCTCCTTCTAGAATTACTTTGTCTGCTTCGTTACGTCCCAATCCCAGCAAATTGGAACATAAATTAAATGATTAACGCAAAGTTTGGCTTTTTTCTCCCTTTGGAGTTCCTCCTGTTGGAGTTCTTACCCTAAAAAAAAAAAAAATCCCTAATCTTGCGCCTACTTTTCTCCCTCGCCTAATTTCCCACTACTTCTGCTACTTGTTCTTCATGGCCAACCTTTCTCAGTTGGAGTTTACACATGTAACTTTGCATGATTATCTTCTCCCTTTATTGCCACATCTTCCTGCTTTTTTGGTATGATGCAATTTTTTGGGCTATAAATTGTTGCTCTGCCAACTCTTGTCCTCTTTTCATAAGCCAAATAGTTCATCTTCTTCGTTTTATCTCTATTAGTATTGTTAGGTTTCTTTAGTTTCGCTATAATAAGTTGATGGAGTCCTCTTCTTATCCTTCCCCTGGTAGAGCTGGGTTCAATATTAAACTCCCTCCCCATCTTTGTGTCGATTTCACTGGGCTAGACTTTTCCAAGGTGTTGATTGGAAATTTTCAAGATCAGCGTTTCCCTTCAGTTACGAAACTTTATGATGTGATTTCTTCTTACTGGAAACTTAATGGTACAGTTTCAATCCGAGTCTTGGATCCTTATTTTCTATTTATTTTCTCCTCCCCTAAAGATTATGAGTACCTTCGTCAAAGGGAATCGCTAAATATTGATGGGCTTCTCTTGGTTCTTCGTCCTACTACTTACTTTACAATTCCAGACAAGCTTGTGTTCCATTTAGTTCCTCTTTGGGTCCGGGTGAAAGGTTTACCTTTTCATCTCATGAACACCTCGGTGGCGGCTCACCTACTTTCTAATATTGGCGTCATTTCTGAAGAGGAATCGTTCCCTACACTTCTCCCTTCTCGCAACTTTGTCCGGGTAAAAGTATGGACTGATCTTTCTAAACCTTTGATTCCAGGTTGTTTTTTAGCTCTTTCTGAACGCGATCATGTTTGGATTACTTTTTCTTATGAAGGTTTGTTTAGATTCTGTAAGTCGTGTGGTAAAATTGGGCATAGAGTTTCCTACTGCCCTTCTGGTAAATTGGCGGGTGCTCGGGGAATTAAATCCTGTATGGATGAGCTTGCTTTTAAGGGCCTCGAAATCCTTCACGGACCTTATTCAGCTAGTTTCTATACTTCTGACATTTTTGGCCTTCCCTCTCGCCGTAAGTATCTTAACTCGGAAATCGATTGTGTTGATCGTTTTGAGAAAGTTATTATTGATTCGGGTGGCTCGCCTCCAATATTTTCCTTCTTATCTTCGCCATCAAATGTTGATGATGCTGGCTCAATCTATAGAACTCCGTCTCCGGACTTCATGGTCCATGAAGATTCCTCAAAGGAGACTCTATTGGAAGTGCATCCGTACGTCCGCGGTCCTTACCCTTTTCCTGCTTCTACTCCTGTGTTGGACGCCTCTGAAGCTTCCGCTGCAGACCGTTTTGAACCTGTTCGGTCTCCTGGTTTTATTATGTCGATGCAAGATAATGGTGATGATACTGATAAAGGCCTGGATCTTAATGACTCTTTGGAGATGGCAGACCTTGTATCATCTTTTCCTGGTACTTCGGATGCTGCAAATGTTGTAGTTGGCCCTGCCAACTTACCTCTCGACTCTAGGGGCAGGGTAATTAAGTTTGTTTATAAGCGCAAGGTAGGATTTGGGCTAAATTATCGTAGTCGGGCATGTTTCAAAGTTTGTCATCGTCCCAAATGTTTCGACATCCATTCTGATCTTGGGTTTGAGTCGGACTTGGAGGTGCTCCTGGGTTTGAGTTTGGGTCATGCTGTTGATTTGCCTTTCTCCTATGAAAGGCCAAAAGCCCCTGATTTACGTTGTTCTGTCTCGCTGAAGAGTCGTCTTTCCGATGATACTGATTTCCTCATTTCTTTTCAACAGCCCTCTAAGAGAAGTTGTTCTTCTCCCTTGCATTTTCCATCACGATTACTAACTCTTGCTTCGTTTTATTGCAGCGGTGAATCGGCCTCTTCCGATTCTGGTTTTGTGGCGAACCATAAAGCGCCACACCGTCATCCATGAAGATTTTTTGCTGGAATTGTAGGGGATTAGGCTCGACGGATGATCCTACAATTCCTTTCTTGTCTCGGAGTGTCCGTCAATATCATCCGTCAATTTTGTTTTTGCAAGAAACCTTTCTGTCTGTAGATTCTGCTGCCTCGAAGACGTCTTTTTTGGGTCTAGATAATTTTTGTGGGGTTGACCCGGTAGGTCATAGTGGTGGGCTCCTTTTGCGTTGGGATGAGTCTGTCACAATGTCTGTTGTAAATAAATCTAGGAACTATATTGTATGTAAGGTCACCTGTGTTGTTGATAATGTTTTATATAATATGGATATAGTATTTATCTATGGAGCCCCGGCTTTTAGTGACCGTCTTAGTGTTTGGGATGCTATTTCCACTTTCATAATAGATTCTACACCTTCTTTGGTTATTGGCGATTTTAACCAAGTCGAATTTTTCTCAGACAAATTAGGTGGTTCTTCTTTTATTTGTGGCCAGGAGGACTTCACGAACTGGAGACTCTCAAATGGGCTATTAGATATTCCGTTCTCTGGTCCCACGTTTACTTGGATGAATAACAGAGAAAATGAGGCACTAATAATGGAACGTCTTGATCGTGCCTATGCTTCTCGTGAATGGTTTCAGCTTTTCCCCTCGTCTCGTCTTCTCCATTTGCCTATTCTGGTTTCAGATCACAGCCCTATAATCTTTAGCTTGACCAACCAGACGAGGTCCAAAAATCGCCATTACAGGATTGACAATTGGTGTCTTCAGCAGGCGGATGTTATCTCAATTGTTAGTCAAGCTTGGGCTACTCATTTTTCTGGGTCATCAATGTTTATTCTTTCACGCAAACTTGCTATGGTCAGACGGTCTATCATGAGGTGGGTTATTCATCATCGAGTTTCTTGCGGCATTGATTGGTCCCGTATTGAAAGGGATATCAGTGATGTTGGCACTGAAGTAGTTGATGAGGCCTCTGCAATCTCTTTTCAAAGTTCTAGGTCCTCTTGTTTACAACTCATGAATGAACAGCACTCATATTGGCTTCAAAGAATGAAATCTAATATTGAGCTTCTTGATGGTCTTCCCACCAGATTCATTTACTCACGTGTTAAATCACGTACTTCACGAAAACTAATTATCACTCTCCGTTCTAGCTCTGGTTCTTGGCTTTCTTCTCCTGCTGATATTGAATCTGAAATTACAACCTATTTCTCTGCATTTTTAGGACTGCATCAGCCTTGCCTATCTATTCCTTCGTCATCTGACTATGATAGCTTTCTTGACCCTCTTTGTTTACCCTCTTTGAGTTCTGATGAATGTTGCTTTCTTTCAACTCCTTTTTCTGAGAAGGAAGTCTATGATGTCGTTTGCCATATGTCTGGTTCTAAATCGCTAGGCCCTGACGGTATTTCTCCAAAGTTTTTTCAAGTTTATTGGCCTCTCATTGGTAGTCTAGTGACATGTGCTATCATGCGTTTTTTGAATACGGGGGTTATGCTGAAAGAATGGAATCTCACCCATATTGTTCTGGTGCCCAAAGTCCCCAACCCTGAAGATATCTCACAATTCAGGCCGATAAGCCTTTGTAATGTTATTTACATAATTGCCTCCAAATGCCTTGCTAACAGGATCAAGAAGATTATTCCCTCCATAATCTCTGAATCTCAGCAGGCTTTTATTCCGGGACGACTAATCTCTGACGGTGCAATCCTTGCCCATGAAATCATGCATTATATTAACCGAACCAAGAAAGGGAGTACCTGTTACGCCGCTATCAAGCTGGATATGAGTAAAGCTTTCGATCGGGTCTCTTGGAACTTCCTAATGAAGATTCTTTTTCACTATGGCTTTCCAGATTCATGTCGATCTTTAATTTGGGAATGCATTTCAAGTGTTCGGTACTCTGTCCTAATTAACGGGTCACCTTCACCAGTCTTCGCAGCTGGACGTGGTCTCCGTCAGGGTGACCCTCTCTCCCCCTATCTTTTTATAATGTGTATGAACGTGCTTTCCCGCCAGATTGATATTGCCTGTAAGGGAACGTCTTTTCATGGGCTAAAAATTTCTCGGTATGCCCCACCTGTTTCGCACCTTTTCTATGCTGATGATTCCCTTATTTGCTGTAAAGCTTCCCCTTCGTCTTTTGAGTGCCTGCGTGATATCTTCCAAATATTTGAGCATTTCTCAGGCCAGATGATCAATTACCGCAAATCTTACATAAAATTCAGCCCAAACTTTCCTGAAGATTTTCGCAGTTCGCTCAATTCCACTCTCACAATGCAGGTTTCTGATCAATTTGGTACCTATCTAGGGGTTCCTGTTGATCTGCCCCGAAGGAAAACGGTTGCTTTCAACCCTATTATTGATAAGCTCACTTCTAAGATTGTGTCCTGGTCTTCTCTTCATCTTAGCCAAGCATGCAAGCTCCTGCTAATTAATTCAATTCTTCTGGCTTCTTTCTACCACATTATGGCGGCTATTCCTTTCCCTAAAAGCGTCTGTAAGAAGATTGACTCGTTAATTGCAAGTTTTTGGTGGCGTACGGGGACGGGAACCAGGGGTATTCATTGGCTCCCTTTGTCTGAACTGCATCTCCCTAAACTGCGTGGGGGACTTGGGATTAAGGCCACCTCTCTGTTAAGCCAAGTCTTCCTCTTAAAAGCTCATTGGAGAATTATTAGCTATCCCACGGGAATTTTACATAAGTTCATTGGTCCAAAGTATAAGAAGGATCTGCCTATCCCTCTTTCAAAATCCAAGGTTTCCAACCCCTCTTACTGTTGGACAGGTATTTGTCGTGCTGTTGCAACAGCGTCTGATGGGTATGTCTGGAAATTGGGTAATGGGAAAAGTATTTCTTGTTGTACTGATTACTGGATAAATGGGAAAGCTCCGAAACTGCGCTCTTCTATGGAATCTCACGCTTTTTCCTTTCCAGCACTAACTCTGCCTGATGGAAACTGGAATCCTTTTGCTGTGTTTAGATTCTTTGATCCTTGCTGTGCTAAAGAAATTCTTGCCAGTGAACCTCCTAACCCAGTTTCTGATGATTTTTTGTACTGGAAATACACTGAAGACGGTGTTTACACGCTGAAATCTGGATATTGCAGGCTCCTTAATGGCAGGTTATCCAATCTAAATTCCAGAATGGATTCCTTTCCTTGGAAAATTGCTTGGTCACAACATATTTCTGCTAAATTCCCGATATTTGTCTGGCGCCTCATTCGAGAGATACTACCATGCTTATCCTCTCTTTCCAGACGAGGTTTCTCCATTCGAGACACTTGTGTTCTATGCCATAGTCATCCAGAGACTCTTGAACATTTGTTTCGGTTATGTCCCATTTCCCAACATGTTTGGCGCTCTTCTCAATTGGGTATTGTGACAACCTCAAATCTTGCCACTAGCTTTAAGCAATGGATTTCTGATTTTGTGGTTTATCTGCATAGGCATCAATCCCCAAACTTCAAGTCTCTGCTCTATTTTCAGTGTGTTCTTCTGGCCATTTGGAAAACAAGAAATGCAGTTATTTTTCAAGGAAATTCTATCAATCCAGATAGTATGCTCACTTTGGCCGAACATTTATTTGATATCCACTCACAACGATCGCCTTATCCTTCATTTCAGACAACAAGATTCCTTACGGTGTATCCAAATGCGTGTGGAGTGTCTACTCAGTGCGGGGTTCGTCCTATTTACATCTTTGCTGCTATTTTCAAAACCTCACACGAGAACTGTTTTACTTTTACCTCTTCCGCCACTCAAGAGGAACTTTCATTTTCGGTAGCTGTTCGGGGTTCTACGGAATTTGCGGCCTATGCTAAGTCACTCCGTGTATGTATGGATATGCTGCAATCTGCCAATTTCACTCATGTCGCATTTACTGTGACTTCAAAAAAAATTATCTTCTGTTCTGGCATCTTCTTTGCCAGTACCCATCCACCTTTTTCACTGCTTGACGGAGATGCGTTTGCTTCTTCGTAAACAAAAGTTCTGGTCAGTTAGTTTAGCAACTGGTTAATTCCTAAGATTTGTGAGTTTTTAGTTTTGCTTCTTCCTTGTAAGTACGTTTTTCTTTTTCTGTATTTATACAGTCTACTGTTGTCGAAAAAAAAAAAAAAAAAAAAAATTAAATGATTTAAATCAAATCAAATGAATGCCTATAAGATTATTAGTACGGTACTGGGCGTACTGCCCACGTGGTCTAAGACCATCCCCAAGCAAGGTCATGAGGGAGGTCATGACCTTGTTGGGGCAAGATAATCAAAGGTTAGCAACATAATTAGGATGATCCAAGGTTGGCAAAGGTCACTTGGTGACCTCTATTGAGTCAATTGGTGACCTCTTTTGAGTCAATTGACCCACTTCATGACCTCATATGTGTCATGTTTTCATTGGCTCTACACAAACAAATGTCAAAAGTGGCTTGCAAAATTGATTAGTTTCCTCCTATTTCTGCAAAGTTGAAATAGTAATTAGTAAATAAATTAAACGAAATTGTAGTTTAAATCCAAATAATAAAAAATCTAAGCATACAAAAAACAGTCATATCTTTTGATTATCTATCAAATGAACTCAATTTTGATATTTTTTGACCCACTTTTAATTTTTTTTAAAAACACACACACATATATATATATATACTCCATTATATATTTACGTATTTAAAAATAACCCTAAAAATTATCACAAGTTAGAATAAAACGGAACATCGACATAAATTCATTAATACAGAAAATCGGAAAAAAAAAAATCAATATCATAAGTAGTATCACATAGAAAATAAAAAAACATTGAAAAACCAAAACCAGTATGATGTTGATAATTATCAACAATATATCAGATTTAAAATAAAATATTACCTAATTTGGGGATTAATGATTGTTGATTTGGGGTTAACTTTGGTGCTGCTTTTGGTTTGGGATT
>JAIUZE010023539.1:0-20230 GCA_022085475.1 Heliosperma pusillum
TACATTTATATAATGCCATATTCTCATGTTTTGTGCACGGTTCTTGATATGTCCCACTTTGAGTCGGTTTTTGACAACTGATACGGTTTGAGCACTATTTTGTTTGTCTTGTGCTTTGTACTCTCATTCCCTTGGCTACCTTCCCGTTCGTAAGGCTGGAATGTCGGAACGGAGAGGTATCCTACTGCTTAAATGCATGTGTTAGTGGGCATACGACGACGTTGTTGGGAGTTGAACGCTATGCGTTGATCGACCCGGCCGTCAAATGTTGTGTACTTGCGAGGTGGTGTTATTTGCATGTAGCGTACCGCTTGTTATGAGGCTTGTGCTCTTTTCCGCCTCTTTCGTGAATTGATCTACCGAGAATGTGGGTACTCGGCGTCTATGATTGACCGAGTCTTGGATGCGAAACGTGATCGCATGTCGAATCGGAAAATGTGATTCCGAGAATCTGGCCAGGTTTAGATTAGGAGCCTATTCGTTCCTACCAGGAGGAAATTAGTCTACATATACGAAATGGATTGAATCGTGTATGCGTTCAGGGAAATGTGATCTCGTGGATGCCTTTTAATCATACTTGCCATGTACACGGTGCTAGTGGTTTCATTTACCGTGAGAGATGTCGTCTTTGTGTCGTTTCTTTGAATGCGTGATTTCATGATTTTATTCATGGTCATTGCATGACTTGGCATCGTCAATGTTTTGGTTCGTTTGAATGGATGATAATATGATGGATTTATTGTGATCATCGCATGACTTGGCATGGGTTGTTTGTCGAGTCTCAATCTTATCAAACTTATACCGCTAACGATGAGATGCAAGCCCTAGTGAGCGTATTCGATTGCCTAAGAGTGTCTTCCCCGAGTCTTTGTATAACATGATGGATTCGGACTTGTAACTCTTATGCTCTTATCATTATATATTGAATTGCCTATCTATCCTTATCGTATTTCACATGTATATCTATATACGCATGCTTTTACTTTTGTATTTCCTTTGATGTACGTTTAATGTGATATGGCTGGGAGAACCCGGAGTTACTCCCCACTGATTGTGGCGTTCATGTTTTTCATGGATGAACAGGTTGCTTGCATGGATGGCTTTTTGCTTATGCTATTTTGGGTTCGGGTGTGAGCTAGCGGGCGTTGTCCCTGGAAGATTCACATCTAGCCGTTAATTAGCTAGTTTGCTAAACACTTGTTCTTTGTTAACATTTTGAGAGACTCCGTCTCTTTGTTGTATTTCGTACTTAGTTTGTATTGTTTTGACACTCCTCGTATTTTTCTATCTTGCATGTATAGAAGTTTTAAAAACTTCTTATTTCCGCTATAAATTTCACATGCTTGTATGTTTTATCTTTCCGCATTCGCGAGGGTTGTCACATATTTGCATTAGGACTATTTGATCTTTCTTTGAGTGCATGAGTAGGTGTTTCTTTGGACCTCCTTTCCCGCTTGATCGAGAGATTGAGAAGACTTTCCGGGCAAGAGGAAGACAAGCACTTGCTTCTTAAAAAAGATCACCACCTATTCTTACCTGCATAAATACTCCAACTCCCACAATTGAGACTCCAACCTCACAAACACCTCCCACCTTACCACCCCTCATCATACCCACAAACATTCCAATAAACACATCACCCATAAATTCACCCACTTCCTCACAAAATTCCAACAACACCCTTTCACCCACAATACCAAATTCTCCACTTCTACCAAACTCACCAACAAACAACCCTTTCGTACAAGAAATGGCGGACCAACCCATGGGCTATTACAATAGGCCGGACCCTAATCGGTCTTGCTCGGCCATTAACTACGGAGCTATTGCTCCCAACACTTTTGAACTCCGTCATCATGTCATCTCATTCATTCAACAAGACATCTTTCATGGGTTGAAGAATGAGGATGCTCATAAGCACTTGGTAGGCTTTAAGGAAAAGGTGGGAACAATCAAGAGGAATGGGATCATCGAAGACCAAATCTTACTCATGTTATTTTCTTTCTCCTTGAAGGAAAATGCAAAGAAATGGTTAAATTCCCATGAACCCGGAACTTTCACCACTTGGGCTAGTCTCTCAAAAGCCTTCATCACCAAATTCTACCCCCCCTAAAAAACCGCAAGAATAAGACATGAAATCCAAACTTTCAAGCAAAAAGACTATGAGACATTGAGTGAAGCTTGGGAGAGGTTTCGGGATCTTCTAACCTCTTGCCCTCACCATGGTATCCCGAAATGATTGACTACTCAAATCTTTTTCCAAACTCTAGAGCAAAGATTTCGAGACATGATAATGGCGGCCTCCGGGGGAAACTTCGATAAGATGAACAACGCCGAAATCACGGAGATGATTCAAAACATCTCTGAGATGGAGAATAGCTATGGATCGAGGGAGAGCGAGGGTAAGAGTGAAGGGCCTAGTAGGCTTGAGTTGGAGACAAAACTCAAGTTGGATGAGCTATCCAAGAAGTTTGATAATTTGGGTTTGGAAAGAGGCAAGGGGCAAATTCATCATATCCAAGGGGAGAGACCTAGCCATGCTAGGGTCTACTATCTTGAGCAACCAAGGTCTCTTCCAAGGACATATTCTCAACAACCTATTTGTGACACATGTGGTGGTGTCGGCCACACATATGACTTGTGCCCATCCTTTCCAAAAGATGACCATGTTCAACAAGATTGCTATTCTTTGCAAGATCAACCAAGGTATTCCTATCAACGCCATGAAACCTTCTACCGGGCTTTTCCCAATCAAGACCCGAGGATTTTCTATGAGGGTCAACCCTTGGATCCCAAATACCAAGCTCCTCAATACCAACCACCACCTAAACCCGACTACCCAAGGTCTTACAACAACAACAACAACCAAGGCCAAAATTCCGACTCTAGGAGATTTTCACAACAAAGCAACCAATCCTATGTCCCTCCTCCATTTAGAGACCAAAGAAACAACAACAACCGAAATCAACACAACAATCATAATCCTCAAAATCAACAAACTTTCCAACAACCACCCCCCTCGAATGAACAATCCAACTCTTCTATTGAACAAATTTTGAAGGGTATGGAGAATAGGGCTATGCAACGTGAGGCAAATACGGAACAAATGATCAAACTCTTGAGATCCGACATTTCTAATGTTCAAGCTCAACAAAGAAATTTTGATTCCTACTTAGCCAACCAAGAACCCATTACCGTTCAAAAAGAGGAACATGTCCTACCAATACAAGGCTCCCACCCTAAGGATGGCCCACCACAACACCAACAATTACATGCCATCACTTTGGTGGGAGAGAACAAGTTGAAAAATCCTCAAAAACCAATGAGTTCCAATGAAAAGAGAAAGTTGAAGGGTAAGATGGTGGAAGACCATTACCCTAGTGAAGATGAAATCACCCAACCTCCTCCAAATGTGACCCAAGATTACACACCTCCTTTACCTTTTCCCACCCGGCCCAAAACCGTGAGTAAAGAGAAGAAATTTGCAAAGTTTGTGGGAATGCTAAAGAAGCTTGAAGCCTCATCACCTTTCACCGAGGTGGCGAGCCATATGCCACTTTACACCAAATTTCTTAAGGAGGTGTTGACCAAAAAGAGGAGCATAACCAATGATGGGCTTGTAGCCTTGACGGGAGAGTGTAGTGCGGTGCTTTTGAATAACATGCCTAAAAAACTTCAAGATCCGGGGAGCTTTTCTATACCTTGTATGGTGGGAAATATTCCGATTTCAAGAGCTCTTTGTGATCTAGGAGCTAGTGTTAGCATCCTTCCTCTACCCCTTGCAAAAAGGCTTGGCCTTGAAGATTTGAGACCCACTTCCATGACCATACAACTTGCCGACCGCTCGGTCAAATATCCTAAGGGAATTCTTGAAGATATCCCGGTCAAAGTGGGTAATATCTACATCCCCGCCGACTTTGTAGTCTTGGACATCCCCGAAAACCAACAAACCCCAATCATCCTTGGGAGACCATTCATGGCAACCGGAGGTGTCATTATTGATGTCAAGAAAGGGCACCTCTCTTTTAATGTTGGTGAGAGCAAAATTGATTTTTCTTTAATGGAGGCTTTGTCCAAGCCGATGGTGGAAAGTGTCTATTCGGTGGATGTCATTGAAGACATTGTTGGTGGTTTGAGAAAAGAGAAGAGTGATGAAAGTGAAGACTTGTTTGGTGTTGTAGCTTCGGAGAGTTCTAGGGAGAATGAGATAGATTGTCTTATTGATGATGAAATTGAAGCATATTTGAATTCTCCAATTCCATTTCATTTAAGCTCTCTTGAAGGTGACCCTTGGCTCTTTGGCTCCTCCTCTAGTTGGGAGAGCCAAGTTGATGAAATTGAAGAGGCCATGAAGGAAAATTGCTTGGGAAAATCTCTCCTTGATGAAGAAAACGGTGAAGTTGAGGTTTTGCTTCCTCCTTCACCCACCACTTTGAAGCCTTCTATGCCCTTGCCTCTTGATCCTCTTGAGAGGGTGAGTGTTTTCACACTCTTTACCCCTCCCGTCTACCATGATAAGCCACCCAAAATTACCAAGGGGTGTGGAGAGTTGCCATGTGAGTCTAGTTATATTCTACCAACATCTCCTACTTTATACCACGAGGAAGATGGTGAAGAGTCGATTGAGCTTGGGTTGAGTTTACCGGTGTATAATTCTTTGAGCCCCATTGTCGTTCACTTGTGCTTGTTTATGGGGTTTGCTCAAGAATTTGATAAGTTGCTCCGGGCTTTGAGCAACGATGATGCAAAGCGGTGGCGAAATTGACAAGCTTTCCTTGTGGGCATGAGTAAGTGGACCACTTCACTCCCTTGAGCATATGCATTTTGATGAATTTCATTCATTCTTAGGCATTCATGAGTTGAATATTGTCCCTTACCCCACTTTGAAAATCCAAATAAAATTTCCTTGAATCCAAAGTTTTCCCCCAAGCATCCAAATGCGAGTTAATTCAAATTAGCTCTCTTCTCATATCAATAAACAAAATTGCATCCATGTAGTTAGCTTGCATTTATTTTAGATTTATTTCACTTTTTGCATTATCATTTACATTTTCTTGCTATTGAAAAAACTCAAAAACATGTTTTTGCATTTAGTTTGCTCTTTCCCTCCTAGCTTTTGGACCATTGAGGACAATGTCCGATTTAAATGTGGGGAGGAGATTAGTGTATATAGATTAATTTTGAAATTTTCAAAAAAATTTAAAAATTAGAAAAAATCCTAAAAATTAGTTTATTTTGTATATATATTGTTGTGTGCTTCCTCCTATCTCAATCTATAGGTGCACTCCACATCATAAGAAGCACGAAAGAAGGAAAATGAAGACGCTATGTTGAGATCTTTCCTATTCTCTTCTTCCTTATCTCTTTTTCTTCTTACTTGTTGTTTGAGGAGGACGGGATGTGTTGATGACGATGTTGTGGATTTTGTTGATTGGCATCTGTGCCACTTGTGTGTTGTTAGGAGATAGCACTAGCTTGTGTGTCATATAGTCGGTTAGAGCATGTGCATTTAGGTGTATATCTAGATTGCATCATGGCATATAGTTGCATTTAGAAAATTGGTTTTATAATTTGTCTATTTGGAAAATTTGTTGAATGTGCATAATCCCTTCTAGCTACTTTTCCATTCATAAAGTGTTCATCTTAATTGTGGAATTTAAGACTCCCTAGGTCGTGTATTTATAATGAGTTTTGACCCGTCTACTAACGCCGAGTCATGAGTTTGCACTTATTCCACCTCGACAACCCCAATTGATGTGAATACTCCGTTAGTTGAAAGAATTCTTAGGTGACCGTCTTACTATGCAACCAACCTTGATTCATTGTTCTTCCAATTCTACTCACAAAAAGGAAACAACGCAAACAAGCCAAAAATATTGAGTCAAGTATCATGTTTCTTGTTTTCGTCGAGGAAATGCAAAACGGAACTTCTAGGGATTCTAGTGGGCCCACATCTTGGGTACCGCTCGATGCCACTACGGTGGGGATACCCCTATTGTTGGTTCCGACCGCGTGTCCTTGACGGAAACCGTGTGCTATAATGTCAAAAATTGCAAATCAAAAATGCAACTCAAAAAGAAAGAAAAGAAAACCAAAAGAAGAAAAAAAATTGGAGAAATGAAAAATTTCCAAGCAATAAGACTCAAATCTCTTTTTCCTTTAACCCTTATTGGATCAATTACCCTTGAGTTGCATAGTGAGACGGGACGACCCTTGTGTCTCATTTAGTTGAGAAACGTGAATTCCTTATGCTATTGTGTTTAATAACGTCACGGGGATCTCATTTCCATCTTCCATTTTATCGCTCTTGACCAAGCTAATAGTAGACGGGGCTCGAAATTTCATTAGTCTTGCACCGCTAAGAGGCGAACACTTTTCCATGCTTTATGATACTAGTGGCCAATAAGGATCATGCATTTATTTAGACGGTTTTCCTATAGATATTTTCGTCACATGGATGAGGCGTGTGACTATTCTTTTGTTCGGTGCATTCTTGTCATGGTCTTACATGCTTATCATTTGGATGCACCGCAAGTTTTCCGCAAGCCCCCACTTGCCTTGCAAGGGAGTACATACCTCATTGTATTTCGTTGTGAGTTGAAGGGACGGAGAAGGCCCGTTAATTGCCTTTCATCGGATTTTAGTAGCTTAGTTTAGCCAATTCAAATAAGGGTCATGTTTTTTTGCTCACTTACTTACTCGGGGACGAGTAATGTTTAAGTGTGGGGAGGTTTGATATATGATTATTGTAGACCGTTTCCCCTCTTTATTTTCTTATATTTCGTCGCATTTAGTTTAGTTCGGCGTCGGTTTTATCGTATTTTGACCCCCATTCCGTGTACTCCCATATCATTTAATTCCGTCTCATTTTATAGGAAATATGTTAAGACAAAGCCGAGACGGGACGAGAACCGAGAAACCGTCACAAAACTAA
The DNA here is from genome assembly GCA_022085475.1 of Heliosperma pusillum. Classification (NCBI taxonomy): domain Eukaryota; kingdom Viridiplantae; phylum Streptophyta; class Magnoliopsida; order Caryophyllales; family Caryophyllaceae; genus Heliosperma; species Heliosperma pusillum. The sequence goes on from JAIUZE010023539.1 coordinate 6,935, forward strand.
ACACAAAGAAGAAAATAAGAAAAGAAGAAAGAGGAAGGGCGGAACTGGAGTGCCAGCCAGTGGTGCCACCGGCAGCCGGCCCACTCGCTTGGCCACCCAAATTCCCCAAGTTGAAGCCGAGAAGACAAGGGGACTAGCAGTGGCCTCCAGGCGGTCGGACCAACCGGCAGCCGGCCGGACCGGCTGGGTCACACATAGAGTGAAGAAAACGCGACCTCATGGCAGTCACCTCCAGCCGGTCAGGGCCACCGGCAGCCGGTCCGACTGGCTGGGGCGTCACTTGTGAAGAGAGGAAGAGAAAGAGGACGGAGGGAAGTCCGTGGCCAGCCGGTCCAGGCCACCGGCGGCTGGTCTGGCCGGCTGGGCCCCCTTCACCCGCAAATTGGATTTTCGTCTTTCTTTTCTTCTTTTTAACCCTTAATCCTACCAACCTATAAATACCCCCTTCCTAATTCAACCTAGACACAACCCTAGACACAAGAACCCTAGTAATTAAATAGAAATACCTCTCTAATTAGTACTCTAATCTCTCTTAATTAGTGATCATTACTCAATTTCCTAGTTAGTTATTGTTAGATTTAGTCTTTCTTCTAGTTACTAGTGAAGATTTGGGTTGTAATTTGAAGACAAGAGGAGACTCTTATTTGATTATTAATCCAAGTTTCATCCTTTATTACAAGTTTGGTACAATTTCTCATCTTTATTTCATTAATTGTCTTCTAATTACTTGTTCTTATTTATTTACTTAGTTTTCATGTTGAATATGTCTTCCCTTGCTTGTCTCATATCAAAGTATCCATCTTTAATGTTTTCCTTCATTAGTATGAGTGAGTAGTGTTAGACTAGGGGAAGATGAGGGATTTAATGTGAGTTTAGGGGTTGATTATGGTAATTGGGCATAAAGATTAAGTCTTTTGGTAGTCTACTTGTTTTGTGCACACAAGGTGTTTGTTGAAATGCTTGAATGAGTAATTCGAATCTTTCTCATGTTTTATTGATAGTTTGAGCGAGAGCTTAGGCTTGTATTGTGGTTGTGTGTGTGTTGGATGTTTAGGGGGAGGTTAGGGCGAGAACCCAATCGAACCTTAGGCTAGGGCTCGTCGCGCATCGAGAGTTGGAGGCTTGCCCTTTATTCCGTCTTGCACCGAACGGTGGAGACATGTTTAGACTATCTTTAGACTAGTCCTAACCCCCACCATAATTGACCCATGCTTGCATTAATGAACCCATCCACCCTAGTTCCTTTTAGTTATTGTCTTATATCGCATCCTTGCCTTCTTGTTAGTCTAGATTATCATTAATCCTCTCTAACTTGCTATTTGCTAGAACTAAACTAGAATTCGATTAAACCGCCTTAGAACCATAATCACCGTCTCTTGGGATCGACCTCCTTACCCTACAACATTAATTAGTTTGGTATTGAGAATTACAAGTTTTGTTTGAACCGGGGGAGGGCGACTAACCCCGCGTCAACAAGAAACAGCGTGGTCCCCATAAATATCATCAGCAAAAACCCGAGAGCAAGCAGGAAAAGGCCCAGATACCACGAATAAAGGAACACCCAGACGATATCCCAGCACACTACGGTAAGTCCTCCCGTTCATAGTCTGACCCAGCCTAGAGATAGGAACGGCACGCAACCAATAAAAGGAGTGGGCACCAAGCTAAGACTTCCACAACGCAAGCTGGCGCGGTGTCAAAGAGAAAACAGATTCTGCAGAAGCAGCAATCCTCGCAAAATATATATCTGCCAGTTTCTTCATAAGTTTAGGGGCAGCGATTTCACTACGATCACGTAAGAAGGGAGAACCTATAGTCTCAGAGAACACCCGCAAGGCATCATCGAAAGTAGGACCAGCATCCACAATACCAGAAGGCCGTAGAAGCTTAGCCTGCAAATTAGCAGCTTGCAAACGGGACGCCACAAAAGCATAGTGCAAAACATCCCCGACAGCATAAACACCGAGCCCACCAAGATCAAAAGGGAAAGTGGCAAGGCGCCACTGCCAATCCCCAAAACCAGGGCCAGACGCGGTGACAATGTGTTCCAAGCTAGAACGAAGCGCTGCATCAAAACAAAGATGGGAAGACCCAAAAACTCTCGGCGAACATGTACGGAGGGTAAAGTAGAGCTTAGATAAATCCGTACATGCTCTAAGCAGAAGCAATTCACATTGCGGGTCATCAATCCTAGCAACTAAATCCATAAGCTTGATGGTCTTAGTCACTCTCTTCGCCACAAGCTCACTGCCAAAACTAGGGCAAGTACTGACAGGCCCACCCAAAACAGACACACCACGCAAAGGCCGAGCAATGGAAAGAGGGAAAACACCAGGAAGTCGACTCCGGTGATCCTCAGTAGGCCAAAAAACCTCAATCTTAGCGACATTAAGATGGAGACCAACCTAAGGACCATCTACCCAAATCAGATCCAAAACCTTCCCCACCTCCAAAGTATCCCCAACAATGGTGCCATCATCCAAGTACCAAGCTTGCAAACTCAAATCAAAAGAGTCCCGTATCTTGCACACTAAGGGATGCAAAACCAAAGCGAAAAGCAAAGGTCCCAAAGGATCGCCCTGCTGGACTCCCTGACAAGACCACAAACAATGTTCCCCATAATAAAGACGGGCAGGACTAGAGTAACAGAACTCCATCCAATGGGAAAGAATCGGACAACGACGGCGAACTTCCAGAAGCATGGTTACACGATCAACAAGGTTGAAAGCATTCTGGAAATCAACCAGCAACATAGAAAGCCCCACATCCCCACCACGAGCCTCAATTAATCGATTCAAGGCATGCAAGACAGCCTCTCCTCCAGCGGACACCCCAACCCCAAACTGAAGACCAGCAAAATAAGAACACAAAGAAGGACCAACCAAAGAAGCACCTACCTTAGAAACAAGACGTCTCCATACGGTGCCAACAGCAATAGGACGAACACCACCACCATGTTTAACAAGCGACGTGAGCGGAGCGCTGGCAATGTACTCACCAAGAGCTAGTGGGCATCTGCCCTCTAGAAAAAGATTGACCACCCTAGTAATAGAAGCGACCAGATCATCAGAGATAGCCACAGCAGCGCCACTCAAGCAGTCAATAAGGTGTTGGGCACGAAACCCATCCCTCCCCTAAGAAGTGCCTCGGGGGAAACTACGAATCATATCCAAAACCACAGCCGAAGAGGCAACAAGAGAATGATGATCCACAAGCAAAGGAGGTAAGGAAGGAGATGGGGCGACCGGGTGATTCTTTCGCAAAGCCCCAAGAGTGGCATCAGAGTAGGGGGCGACGCCAGAGGAAAAGAGCACCCTAACAGCAGCAGAATAGTGGTCATCGCAAATCTTTCGCCGACATTGGCGGAGGTTAAGCTCACTCAAATCCAGATCCTCAACCTGAAACGAAGGAGGAACCTCAGCCAAACACTCCTGCAAAAGCAGCAAGCCCCCTCTAGTCACCCGCCAAGCATGAATAGCCTTGGTAATACTCTCCTCCTGACGCTGTTGCCTAACAGCAGTCCTACACTCAAGATTACTCCTAGGAGCGAAGGTCTTAAGTAGACAAATACGCAACACAAGCATACGAACCCAGCAGGAGAGGTCACCAGGAGAGTCAACCACATCATCCAAGATCCCCTTCAAAACCCGAACAAACCCAAGACGACACTTAGGAGGGATAGATTTCACGGTGCGAAGGCCTAAAGAAAATAAACGATCAAGTGAAGATAAAGACCACTGAACAAGCTCAACCCTATCATCAGATGAAAGACCCGAGGGAGACGGAAACGGAGACGGAGCTGGAAGGCGCGGGATACCATGGATAATGAAGCTAACGATGTCATCCCCACAATCCGGAGGCGCAACAATATCACCCCGACTATGCCGACACCTAGAGCGAAAGGTATGGGTTTTAAAGCACTCCCCACACAACCAAAGGCCCATCCGCTTCAAAGTAACCTCGGCATTAGAGAAAACAGTCAGACTATCAGAAAGAGTTTGACGTGTAAGCCCCATAGCATCATCATGACAATGACGGTCCTGAAAAATGCTTCTGCCAGGCGGCCTTAGTAAGGCCCTTACCATGACAATCCGGACACCCATGAATACTCGAAAAAGGACAATGAAAACGTACTACAACAGGCATGAAGAGGGCGGAGGTCAAAATCCACGTGCAAGGACACACCCTCCACCCACAAACAAATGCCAAACACCACCAAGCCACGAACCAGCCTCCACTGGTCTGCCCACCACCCAACCGACCCAGGCCACTGACAACCAACAGTGTCAGAGCACGGGCAGCCACCAGGTGCTCCACCAGACGAGAAGTAACCCTAACAGGTAACGACGCGACGCAACGAAGAAAATAAAAACCCTAGCAGGGAGGCAGGCACCAAACCAGGCGCCAAACAGCCCGTCACCAGACGAGGCGGCACAAGGACCACCAGCTGACCTCCAACATACACGCACCCACGGAGAAAAGGTGACGCACAAAAGCCATGGTGGCAGCAACAATGGCGACGCAACAATCAGCGAAAAGAAAGCAAGGAGAAAGAATACAAACCCTTACCTCCGGCGACACCGACACAACAAAGACTACCGCGTTGGGAGGCGGAGGACCACCAGAATGGCGGCAACGCAGGCGGCCAAAAGCAAAGCAATTCCCGAAACAGCAAAACGCTCTCCCTCCCTACTCTCTCTCGGAAACAGTCCCCAACCACAACCCCAACCACACCACGACCGGCGACTTGAGGTCTGGATGACCGGTGTGAAGGGGCGGACGGTGTGGCGATGCAACCAGGCAGTAACAACCTGCCCCAAAACACTCCCGTAGCCATCACACTCCCTTTCCCTCTCAACGTCCCTTTCCCTCTCAACGTCCCTTTATATTATTATTATTATTATTATTATTATTTCCCTCTCAACGTCCCTTTATATATATATATATATATATATTTTTTTTTTTTTTTTTTTTTTAATATGCGCGCAGCTTTCATTAATATAAAATGAAAAGTTTACAAGAAATTGGTGGGGAGCCGAGAGACAATCTGGGCCCCCACCCCCTTAGCTATAGAAAAACTAAGTCTAGTAAAGATATAAGCGGCCACCCGAGCCCCAGCATCCTGAGATACGGAGAATTTCTGGATCCGCTTCAGCAAGTCAACAGCATCCGAACCCAACTCCCCAAGCGAAGAGAAAGAGAAAGGTAGGAAACCGTAACCAGCAGCCTCGCACAACTCCCTATACTTAGCACACTTGCGCTGCGCAGCATCAGTAACAACCCGTCCCGGCACAAAATTGGTCATCCCAGTCTGTGTCAAGGGAGAGGACCCAGTCAAATCAACACACACGTCACGTCCTCTGTCCCAAGAATAGAGCAGCAAATCCGCAGGACGAAGAGAGCCGCCCTGTCCGTCAACTAAACCGATATCCACCTCCTTTCCCGTAGAAATACCAGATCTATAGCAGATGTCGAATAAGGTGTCACGGACGAGGTTATGCCGATTCTTAACACCCACAGTGCCAGTACAAGAAACAGCGTGGTCCCCGTAAATATCATCAGCAAAAACCCGAGAGCAAGCAGGACACGGCCTAGATACCACGAATAAAGGAACACCCAGACGATATCCTAGCACACTACGGTAAGTCCTCCCGTTCATAGTCTGACCCAACCCAGAGATAGGGACCGCACGCAACCAATCAGAGGAGTGGGTACCCTGCTGAGACTTCCATAACGCAAGCTGGCGCGGTATCAAAGAGAAAACAGATTCCGCAGTAGCAGCAATCCTCGCAAAATATATATCTGCCAGTTTCTTCATAAGTTTGGGGGCAGCGATTTCACTAGGATCACGTAAAAAGGCAGAACCTGTAGTCTCAGAGAACACCCGCAAGGCATCATCGAAAGTAGGACCAGCGTCGACAATACCAGAAGGCCGCAGAAGCTTAGCCTGCAAATCGGCAGACTGCAAACGGGACGCCAAAAAAGTATAGTGCAAAACATCCCCGGCAGCATAAACACCGAGCCCACCAAGATGAAAAGGGAAAGTGGCAAGGCGCCACTGCCAATCCCCAAAACCAGGTCCGGACGCGGTGACAATGCGTTCCAAGCTAGAACGAAGTGCTGCGTCAAAGCGAAGGTGGACAGACCCAAAAACTCTCGGCGAACAGGTACGGAGGGTAAAGTAGAGCTTAGATATACCCGTACAAGTTCTAAGCAGAAGCAACTCACATTGCGGGTCCTCAATCCTAGCAACTAAATCCATAAGCGCGATGGTCTTAGTCACTCTCTTCGCCACAAGCTCACTGCCAAAACTAGAGCAAGTACTGACAGGCCCACCCAAAACAGAAACACCACGCAAAGGCCGGGCAATGGAAGGAGGGAAAACACCAGGAAAACGACTCCGAGGATCCTCAGTAGGCCAAAAAACCTCAGTCTTAGCGACATTAAGATGGAGACCAAACTGAGGGCCATCTGCCATAATCCAATCTAAAACCTTCCCAACCTCCAAAGTATCCCCTACAATGGTGCCATCATCTAAGTACCAAGCCTGCATACTCAAATCAAAAGAGTCTCGTATCTTGCACACCAAGGGATGCAAAACCAAAGCGAAAAGCAAGGGTCCCAAAGGATCACCCTGCTGGACTCCCTGACAAGACCACATACAATGTTCCCCATAACAAAGACGGGCGGGACTAGAGTAACAGAACTCCACCCAACGGGAAAGAATCGGGCAACGTCGGCGAACCTCCAGAAGCATGGTGACACGATCAACAAGGTTGAACGCATTCTGGAAATCAACCAGCAACATAGAAAGCCCCACATCCCCACCACGAGCCTCAATGAACCGATTCAAGGCATGCAAGACAGCCTCTCCTCCACCGGACACCCCAACCCCAAACTGAAGACCATCAAAATAAGAACACAAAGAAGGACCAACCAAACAAGCACCTACCTTAGAAACAAGATGTCTCTAGACGGTACCAACAGCAATAGGACGAACACCACCACCAGGTTTAACAAGCGGCGTAAGCGGAGCGCTGGCAATGTACTCACCAAGAGCTAGTGGACATCTGCCCTCAAGAAAAAGATTGACCACCCTAGCAATAGAAGCGATAAGATCATCAGAGATAGCCACAGCAGCGCCACTCAAGCAGTGCATAAGGTGTTGGGCACGAAACCCATCCCTCCCGCAAGAAGTGCCACGAGGGAAACTACGAATCATATCCAAAACCACAGCCGAAGAGGCAATAAGAGAATGATGATCCACAGGCAAAGGAGGCAAGGAAGGAGATGGGGCGACCGGGTGCTTCTCTCGCAAAGCCTCAAGAGTGGCATAAAAGTAGGGGGCGACACCAGAGGAAGAAAGCACCCTAACAGCTGCAGAATAGTGTCCATCACAAATCTTCCGCCGACATTGGCGTAGATTAAGCACACTCAAATCCAGGTCCTCCTCTACAAGAAACGAAGGAGGAACCTCAGCCAAACACTCCTGCAAAAGCTGCAAACCCCCTCCAGGTACCCCCCAAGCAAGAATGGCCCTGACAATACTCTCCTCCTGACGCTGTCGCCTAACAGCAGTCCTACACTTAAGATTACTCCTAGGAGCGAAGGTCTTAAGCAGACATAGAGGCAACACAAGCAAACGAACCCAGCAGGAGAGGTCACCAGGAGAGTCAGCCACATCATCCAAGACCCCTTTAAAACCCGAGCAAACCCAAGGCGACACTTAGGAGGAATGGACTTCACGGTGCGAAGACCCAAAGAAAATAAACGATCAAGTGAAGATATAGACCACTGAGCAAACTCAACCCCATCATCAGAAGACAGACCCGAGGGAGGCGGAGCCGTAGGTCGCGGGATACCATGAATAATGAAGCTAACGGTGCCATCACCACAATCCGGGGGCCCAACAATATCACCCCGACTATGCCGACACCTAGAGCGAAAGGTATGGGTTTTAAAGCACTCCCCACACAACCAAAGTCCCATCCGCTTCAAAGTAAGCTCGGCATTAGAGAAAACAGTCAGACTATCAGAAAGAGTTTGACGTGTAAGCCCTATAGCACCATCATGACAATGACGATCCTGAAAATGTTTCTGCGAAGCAGCCTTAGTGAGGCCCTTACCATTACCATCCGGGCACCCATGAAGACACGAAAAGGGACAATGAAAACGTACTAAAACAGGCATGAGTAAAAGTATCACGCAAGAAGCAATAACCCAAGCCCATGCACGTGCATGGTAAGAAAACACACCAAACCAATCACATAAGGACACGTGCAATGTAGAAAATAAATAAATAAAAAAACCTAAAAACGAATATTCAAAACAAACGAGAAACCTGCCGCCACAAGCCAGCCACCACCGGCTCCACACTAAAACCCAGAACCACCACAGCACCGTCACGCCGACCGAGACCTTTCGCCGACAACAGCTGTGGTCGAAAGGCGTCAACCGTACACCAAACCGATCTCCCACACGCGGCAGCCACACCCTGGGCACGAGCGCACGACAGCCAAACCACCACCCAGACCCACACCGGCGACGTGAGTGACGTGGGGTCTAAGTAATGCGAATGACGTGGTGGCAAACCGCAGCATCAAAAACCAAGAAGCCCACAAGCATTGATCCGAACGCGAAAACCCGCAACGGCGCGCCCTAGACCGACCGCACGACCTGGTTGGCCGGCAAGGAGAGGTGGTTCCACACCGGCAGCAACCAACGGTCAAAAACCCCTCCTCCCTCTCTCTCCCTCTCTAACCGCTGTTTTCAAAAATACTTACACAAGAAGACGACGCAAGAAGTGCACCGATCACCACAGGAGACACCAACACCGACGACGTGAGGTCACCGGCGAGGAAGGGCGGCTAGTGGCGACGTGAGGTCACCATCTGGCACCGTCAGGCAGGCGAGAAACCCTCGCTAGCAAATCGCCAATCTCTCCTCTCTCTCTCTAACGCTCTCCGATTATTATTATTATTATTATTATTATTATTATTATTATTATTATTATTATTATTATTATTATTATTATTATTATTATTATTATTATTATTATTATTATTATTATTATTATTATTATTATTATGATTATTATTATTATTATTATTATTATTATTATTATTATTATTATTATTATTATTATTATTATTATTATTATTATTATTATTATTATTATTATTATTATTATTATTATTATTATTATTATTATTATTATTATTATTATATTGTTATATTATACTTAATATTTTGTTAATATATTCACAATAATATTATTATTATTATTTATATTTACTATTATTAGTATTTCTATTATTTATATTATTTTATTATACTTATTTTATTAATTCTTTAGATACTTTTGTTAATATATTTATTATTATATTAAATTATTACAAATAATGTTATCATTTATATTAATATTTTTAATATTATTATTATATTATAATAATATAGTATTATAATAGTGTTTAATACTATATTATTGTTAATTATTATTTTTATTATTATTATTATTATTATTATTATTATTATTATTATTATTAGTAGTAGTAGTAGTAGTATTATTATTATTATAAGTGATAATATTATATTATTATATTATATTTATCATATTTTTGTAATTAATTTTTTTACTATATTTATTATTATATTATATTATTGAAATAGTTTGATAAGTAATTTTAATATTTTACTATTATAGTTATATCATTGTTATTATATTACTATTTTATTTTTATATATCTTATTATATTTATATTATATTATATTAGTATAATATTATTATTATTATTAATGATTAATATTAATATAATATTTATTATTGTTAGTATTATTTTCATAATTTTTTTCTTAGCTCAGTTCAGTTCAGTTCCATTAAGTTTAGTTCAGCTCCAATATTTTCAGTTCAGTTCAGTTCAGACGATTAGTAAACATATAGGAATCCCTCAATTAGCACTTCAAATCTTCAAATCCCAAGCTAAGCATCAACCCATATGAATCCCTTAACCTAAAATCTTAAAAACCCATCTGTTTCCGACAAATAACAAGACTAGAAGGTATGACCGATTTTCTGAAAAATCGGTCATAAAAGAAGGTTCAAAGTTTTGATCTTTTATTGGGTAGAAAGAAAGAGGGTGGTGAGAGGATTCCGAAACATTAAACGGAATTGAATTTGGTTAAGAAACGAAGAAGTTATGTCCGTCTTAAGTTTAGATCTAGAAAAATGGATTTTATAAAAAGTTGGAGAAAATGGTATTTTATGTTATGAAATGGAAGAGGAGGATGAGAGGAAAAGATTTATATAAAAATCGTCAAGTTTGGTTAAGAGATGAAGAAATGGTATCCGTCTTAAAGTTATGAAGTTATGGAGGTTTAAGGGTGATTTTGGTGTTTGAGGAAGAAGAAGGTGATGCTGAAATTATGAGGAAGGAGATAAGGTTTAGGGTGAGTTTGTTTTGAGAAGGACAACTATAAAAGGCCCAAATCTCATGTTGGGTTTACCCACTTGGATTTTCGCGTAGAATTCGATTATAAAATCATAATGGACTGAAATGCGACGGTTTCTACCCAACTAAACTAAATTCTATTTAACATTAATTTAAAGCCATGAAATCATAAATTATCGATTTAAAATATTTTAACCAACAAAATGAAAGAAAAATTAATAAAATTTACGACTTTAGTAAATTACTCATTATTATAAAATCCGGGGTGTTACATGAGTAATACTTCGTTCTAACAATACCAATTATGATGTGGTATAAGATAAACTCATGTACTCTTATCTGCAATGCTCTTACTCATTGTAGCATGTTTATTACTCTTCTAACACACCAAAGATTGCCCTAATAGAACACAATATCCACTCAATGATCTGCAGGAAAACGCTCACTGACCCCAATCTGAATCACTAAATGCAGTCGATTGTAGATTTGATTGTGATTCATAAAATAGCCATGTATTTATTATACCTTTGAGGAGTGGCGGAAATTTATTATTCCTTTGAGCAGTGGCGGAGTCAGGATTTGAACTTAGGGGGCGAAATATTTTAGGGTGCAAATGACTAATTTTATACGGTACATTTGAAAATTTTACGAAAAAATTAACTAAAAACCTCGGAATTTTCATTCGCCAGGGCGAAGTCCTAGGAGTAACGAATCGAGAAATAGTCAACTTGAAGGGCAACGACAGAGGATTTGCAACAAGAGTAATAAAGGGAACCCTAAATTTCATGATCATGATTAGCCTTACAAGCCTCCAAGTTCATTGGTGCATCAAAGTCACCAATTTCCACTTAAAAGGAATGTGATCGCAACAAGACCAAGATAAGGGTTCTGTTATTGGCATCATATATTAAGCTACACTTATTCATTTTAGATGATCATTATATGGTTGGAAAGCTTATTGTCTTAGATACAAAATGAAGTTGGAACCACCACCATATCAGATCTGTAGCTTGACCTATGTATGTTATAAAACAACTCTTCCAAAAGGGTCTAATGCAACGTTTAGCCTGACCCCCCCCTATCAAAAGGTCCATAGCTGAAGATTGGAGGACGAGTTATGAGTGATTCCAAATGAAGGAAGAAGCTAACTCAGTTAGCTTTACAATGGCACCCTGGGGTAGTCCTAAATTATCCTAAAGGGAAAGTTAAGGCAGGTGAAAAACGGTTATTGCTAGGGTATGTTTGCTGGGCATCTGATGAAGACCAATCAGCACTCCAAGTTGAATAACTCAAAATATACTAAATATTTAGGGGTGATTCTTGTTTGACGAGAAAGATAGCATACTTAGCTTGCAAATGAGATATCATGGAGATTCAAACTCATCCTGAGCAGAGAGTTATGAGTGTTACAAAATACAATCAAATGAACCAAGTTCTATCTAGCCTGGCTCAGGTGGAACATCAAAGGACAATGTCTAAGGCGACCCCTAGCCTGAATTAAGTGATTCCAAGGCCTAATACTCTTAGTTTAAGGTCTTAGGAAGATAAAAGTCCCGAAGAGTTTTTACTAATTCACAATAAAAGAGCAGGTTTAGCTAAGTACAAACAAATGGATCCAAGTAGAACCAATTCAGCACAACCATGAACCAAGGCTGTTTTGAAAGCTATTTTTGGCTAGGCAAGACAAGGGCATGACTTAAAATACATCCTAACCTTTTGTACTTGAGGATGGTAGCTGCCAAGCCCAAGCTCCAAGGTCTTACACATATTAATTGACCTTCTACAAGAAGATAAGAGGAGCAGCCTGTTTTCATGCTTTATGCTTTTGTCCTTAGTTTGTTTTTCTGATTTCTATCTTAGTTGTAGGGTAACAGAACTCCTGATTATTTTGTGAGCCACTAGATGAAAAATGGAGGTCCTAGATCTATATCCCTTGGTTTGCTTTGTAACAAGTTGAAATTAGATTATGATGAATTACTAAACTTTGTTCAAACACAAAACTCTTAGCAGAAGCTTGAGTCTTGTTTGTGTCTTTAGCTTACTTGTGTGTGAGTTAAATACATGGTGTCTAAGGTTTATTTCTTGTGTGCTTGAGGCTTAAACAAAACCCTTTCTTTCTATGCTTGTGTGCTAAGACAAAAGGTCATATATGTACTGGCTGGCCTTGTGCAGGTTCCTTTGAGTGTCTTGGTTACTTCTTGTCTAGTGCAAGGCATTTTTACTTGTTTCGAGTCCTTTTGTGTCTTGTTTGAGTGAGTATTAATCTTAGCATAAATAGCCTCTGAATTCTATATTTTAGGTAGAGATTTCAGTTCAAATGATAAAAAAAAATATACATTATTTTTGAAAGAAAGCTTATCGAAATAGATAAGTGATGAATAAGCGATAAAGCTTACGCTCAAGGAAAATAAAACTTATGCAAGAGGGAAAACAAAACACTCTACTCCAAATATCAAAGCCATTCTTGTTTGTCTTCTCGGGCAATTTTACAAACTTATCATATAGCGACATCAATACCAAGAACTTCCTCAGGTCGACATCACCAATACAACTAATAAACTAGTCATCAAAAGGATGTAACTCACCTCAGTTACACCTCAACGACTTCCAATCATTAAATATCTACAAGCATATTTAGTAATCACAAGATTTAAAGCTACTAACCCAACTAACCGATACCCAACAAGCATTAACTAGGGTCTATTGACAAGATAAAATCCACAATCATTGATCCACATAAAAATTCTTTAACAAACTCGAACATCCTTAATCCAATCTTTATTATACCTAAAACCACCAATATAAATAATCACATTTAGAAAACCATAATTACTAACCGCAAGATGAA
>JAIUZE010023542.1:0-20118 GCA_022085475.1 Heliosperma pusillum
AATACGATTAAATAAGATTTAACTTAGTTTAATGTTAAATTACTGGGAAATAGTTGAGGGTTTTGAAGATAGAGGCTAATAGTTAATTATATTTACAAAGAGTTGTAAAATAAATTAACTAAGCATTGTGGGACCCATTATATATTGATATAATGGTAAAATATTACTTAAAATGTTAAGTACATATTATTTATTTAATTGAGTCATATACTTGTTATATGATCAAATTAACACTTAATTATACAAGATAATTAACCATATGATCAATAAGTATTTGTGAGACAAATATCAAAAAAATCAAAATGGATCCAACTAGCCCAACATGGCCGGTTGGTATGTAGTTAGTATAGTGATGATTGTTGTTCATATTTATACTCTTTGGTTAGCATTTGAAAGTGACATAACAAGTATAATACAATCATCACTTATACTACAACACTACACACAAATGCATGTGAACAAATCAAGCAAAATAAGAGTCCTTTATGGACTAAAGTGACCGGCCAAATGGCTTTAAAAATGGGCAATTGTGTTCATTTTTCACTTACTTGATTTTGTGCAATTGTCATACTTCTCTCTAAAACTCTTCTTCTCACTATAAACTCTCAAATACTAATATTTACTAAGTATTACTAGTGTAGTAATATAGTCATAATATTAGTCGAATAATATCTATCTTATTATCTAGTTAATAATAAGGGTAGATTATTTGGGTAAATCTTGGTGCAACTTAGAGGAGATCTTCTACTTTGGGAGATAGTTTGTGTTCATCCATATTTATAGCTCAAGAACAACAAGAAGGAGTTCTTGTTGTGCCCATATAATTTCCATATCAATGTGAGGAAATTTCTTCTTTTATGTAAATGTCTTTATATTTGCATGCATGTTACATAGATCATTATAAACTAAATTAAAAAGTAATTTGGTATTTAATTAGAGGAGTCTAATTAAGGTCTATGGACTTTCAAATATGTATTTCAAACTTTTTTGATCGGTGAAGATACGACAATGAACTCCAATTAGATAATGTCTCCACACTTTCAAAGCATGAACAATAGCGGCCAATTCTAAATCATGAGTAGGATAGTTCACTTCATGAACTCTCAACTGCCTCGAAGCATAAGCCACCACTTTCCTATTTTGCATTAGAACACAACCCAATCCCATTTTAGAAGCATCACAATAGACATCAAAGTCTACTCCATCTTCAGGCAAAGTCAACACCGGAGCGGTAGTTAACCTCTTTTTTAACTCTTGAAACACTGCTTCACAAGCTTCATTCCATAGGAATTTGGTTTCCTTCTTCAATAACTGAGTCATCAGTCTAGCAAACTTATAGAAATCCTTGACAAATCTTCGGTAATAACCAGCTAAACCAAGGAAACTTCGAATCTCTCTAATATCAGTCGGACTCTTCCAATCAACAACGGCCTTAATCTTCGAAGGATCCACCATTACACCTTCTTTACAAATCACATGCCCAAGGAAGGACACTTTAGGTAACCAAAATTCGCACTTAGAGAACTTAGCATACCACTTCTGACGACGTAGAACACCCAAAATAATCCTCAAATGAATAGCATGCTCTTCTTCGGACTTGGAGAAAATAAGAATATCATCAATGAATACCACCACACACTTGTCGAGATACTCACTAAATGTGCGGTTCATTTAATCCATAAAGATAGCGGGAGCATTCGTCAATCCAAATGGCATTACCTTGAACTCATAATGACCATACCTCGTACTAAAAGCGGTCTTCGGAATATCAATATCTCGAACAGGAATTTGGTGATAACCGGATCTCAAATCAATCTTTGAAAAAGTAAAAGCACCCTTTAATTGATCAAAGAAATCTTCAATTCTTGGTAAAGGATACCTATTCTTGATTGTAATCCGATTCAATTCACGATAATCAATACAAAGCCTGATAGAACCATCTTTCTTCTTAACAAAAAGAACGGGAGCACCCCAAGGCGAGGCACTTGGTCGAATAAAACCCTTTTCAATCATATCATCCAGCTCCTTCCTTAATTCTTTCAATTCAGACGGAGCCATACGATAAGGAGCTTTGGCAATGGGACCAGAACCAGGAACAAGATCAATAGAGAATTCAACATAACGCTCGGGAGGAATCCCTGGCAAATCTTCGGGGAATACATCAACGAACTCTCGAACAATAGGCACATCTTCAATACTTTGCAAAGAGGTATTTGAAGAAGTCACAACACACAAGAATGCTTGGTGACCTTTTCTAACCATACTTACCAATTTCATAGCGGAAATTAAAGACACACCATTACGGGGATGAGATCCCTTATAGGTTACTCTAACCCCTAAAGGACTCTTTAAATAAATCTTTTGATCACGACACTCGAACCTAGCATGATACATTGCTAACCAGTCAATACCTAATATTACATCGAACTCTCCTAGAGGAAACTTAAGGAGATTAGCGGGAAAGATAGAACCCGCAATAGATATTGGAAAATTAGGATAAAGGGTAGAGCAAGAGATAATATCTCCGGAAGGTAAGGATATGGGAGTATCCTCACTAGATGAAGGCTCGATAGATAATTTATTAGCATAGGTCGAAGACACAAAAGACATAGAAGCACCGGTATCAAATAGAATAAGACACGGTTGCTCTAAAATTGAGAACATACCCGTAATGATCTCGGGATGAGCATCGGCCTCAGCACGGCTCATGACAAAGATGGAACCTTTAGGTTTAGGAGGAGGAGGGGGCAACTTTCGATCGGGGCAATCCTCATAACGATGACCACCCTTTCGACAAAAGAAGCACACATAAGGTCGTTTGGAACATGACACACCGGGGTGATGTGGAAGTCTACACTGGTTGCAAAAATGACCTTGAGGTTGAGCTTGAGGAGCATAAGGCCTATAAGCCACATTTGAAGTAGCTCTAGGAATAAAAGGAGCAGGATTCCTTGCATTTGCATTGGAAGGAGGATTGAATCTCCTCTTGTTAGCACATGAGCTGGAGGAAGACGGAATAAACGGCCTCTTTCCATAATCATTCGGCCTAGGAGCATAAGAAGGAGAGGGATTTTTCATTAAAGCTTCATCTCTAATAGCCTTCATTGAATTCTCGGCCCACAAGGCATCATCATAAAGATCCCCAAAGGAATTGGTATTCCTTCTCACTTTACTTTGAAGAACGGCACTCAACTTGTTACGATAATAGAATGCTCGGTCCTCATCATCACGAATAAGCCTCGGCGCAAAATGCGCAAGCTTATTAAACTCCGTAGTAAACTCTTGAGCTGATAAGTTGCCTTGTTTAAAATCAATGAACTCTTTAAGCCTTTGTTGCTTAAGCTCTTTAGGATAGAATCTACCCTCCACAAGAGCTTTGAAGCAAGCCCAGTTGAAGTCTTCTTCAAGAATAGCGGTGGCACTTGTGATAGCCCACCAGTTATCAGCTTCCCTCACCAGGAAATACTTGGCAATCCTCACCTTGTCCTCTTCTCGGACTTGGTATAGATCGAACTGCTTCTCCATCTCACGGAACCAATCGGATAACTCCGTAGGGTCCGGTTCTCCACCATATGGTACAATCTTACTTCTCGCTATTTGTCCAGCTACCCATGCGTAGCCACCTTGATGGTTATCTTCCCTTCTAGGGGGAACTTGGTTGGCATTAGCTAAAGCTGCATCTTGCTGATTTTTCAGCACTTGAGTGAGAGCTTCCATCATAACGTTCTCAGCTAAACGTGGTCTAACCATCTTCATAAGAAACAAAAACAAATTAAGTTACTCCTATCAATTAGCATAAACAAATAGACTACCAAGTAAAGTCCTTAACTTCTACCCAAACTCTCATTTATTATTTTAAGGTCAAGTAGTTTAAGTTAGGGTTCACGTGTGTGCGTCGGGAGCGATAAAGCTCTGATACCAACTGTGACACCCCTCGCGAATGCGGAAATATAAAACATACAAGCATGTGAATTATATAGCGGAAAATACGGTATTTTAAAAACCTTTATACATGCAAGATAGAAAAATACGAGGAGTGTCAAAATATTACAAACTAAATAAAAATACCACAAGAGACGGGGGCTATTCAAAAATGTTAGCAAAGAACAAGTGTTTAGCAAAACTAGCTAAAAGTCTAGGGTGGATGGTGAAACTTCCATGGACAACGCTCGCTAGCTCACACCCGAACCCAAAATAGTCATAGCAAAAAGCCATCCATGCAAGCAACCTTTTCATCCATGAAAAACATAAACCCCACAATCAGTGGGGAGTAACTCCGGATTCTCCCAGCCATATCACATTAAACGTACATAGAAGGAAATACAAAAGTAGAGCATGCATACATATAGATATACATGTGAGATACGATAAGGATAGATAGGCAATTCGAGATATAATGATAAGAGCATAAGAGTTACAAGTCCGAATCCATCATGTGATACAAAGACTCGGGGAAGACACTCTTAGGCAACCGAATACGCTCAGTAGGGCTTGCATCTCACCGTTAGCGGTATAAGTTTGATAAGATTGAGACTCGACAAACAAACCATGCCAAGTCATGCGATGACCACAATAAATCCATCATATTATCATCCATTCAAACATACCAATACATAGACGATGCCCAAGCATGCAATGACCATGAATAAAATCATGAAATCACGCATCCAAGAACGACGACTCAAAGACGACATTCTGTCTCAGGTAAATTGAAAATGCAATAGCAAACGTTTACATGCAAGTATGATTTAAAAGGCATCCACGGGATATAAATCCTGAACGCACATTCACGATGCTACATTTCGTATATGTAGACTAATTTCCTCCTGGTAGCACGACGATATAAATATCCGGTCCTAGTCTAAACCTGGCCAGACTCTCGGAATAAACCATTTTCCGATTGGACATGCGATGACGTTTCGCATCCAAGACTCGGTCAATCATTGACGCCGAGTACCCCAAATTCGGTAGATCAATTCACGAAAGAGGCGGAAAAGAGCACAAGCCTCATTGCTACATGCAAATAACACCACCTCGCAAGTACACAACATTTAACGGCCGGGTCGATCAACGCAATGCGTTTAACTCCCAACAACGTCGTCGTATGCCCACTAACACATGCATTCAAGCATTAGGATACCTCCCCGTTCCGACATTCCAGCCTTACGAACGTGGAGGTAGCCAAGGGAATGAGAGTACAAAGCACAAGACAAAATAATGCTCAAACCGTATCATTTGTAAAAACCGACTCAAAGTTGGACATAGCAAGAACCGTCACAAAACATGTGATACAAGCGAATGAAATATCATATATCCAAATCATTAATATTATAAGTCACTACGTAAAATTATACGATAAACGAATCATGCGAACTATTATAAATTACGAGTTTTAGAAATCATAAGAGAAAAACACAGCCGTGTTCCAGGCCGGTCAGGAGGCCGGCGGCCGGTACCCCGGCTCGGAGCACAAGCTAAAACCAAAAATCATAGAAAACAGGGCATGTGTTCCTGGCCGGTCGATGGACCGGCGGCCGGGCACCCGGCCAGGACCACCCCTATACAAACATTCCAACATCACTACTGATGTGTTCCCAGCCGGTGGGCAGACCGGCGGCCGGTCACCCGGCTGGGAACCCCAGATCACCCGAGAACCCTCATCAAGCATTCAATCCTTTTCAATTCTCATAATTCAATTCTAATAATTATCAACAATCAATATTCATCATCAACAATCATCAAATAACAATAATCATCATCCATAACATGAATCATAATCTTTCTAATCGTATTATAAATACGAATTCTAGCATATAAAGCATGTAAAACACGTAAATGATACCGAGTAACCCTTCACCGTTACCTTTAAGCGTCTTCACTACTCGTCAAGCTCCTCTTCAATAAGGAAATAGTATTTGTCGGGATCTTGGAGGTCACAACCTACAAATAGATCATAAAAGATGAATTAAATTCATCTTGAGAAAGACGGAAAGTTTGAAAAGCGAGAAAGACGATGATTTTAATATCAATACGGATAGAGGAAGGTAAGAGGGGAAGAAAGAGACGAACTTACGTGAATTTAAGCAAAGAACGAATGGGCTACGATGATTTTAAGATCGGAAAGATTATGGAGGCAAGGGTTTGGTTTTGCTTAAGGAAGAAGTAAGGTTGAAGTTGTGTTTGTGTGAATGAGAAATAGGTTAAGGGAGTATGAGTATGTATGAGGAAAAAGTCAATAAAAGTCAAACTCGCCTTAAGACGGGATTCTCATGGAATCTCGCGGAAATTCCAAATACGAACTCGGAAATTCTAAATTCGACTCGGAACAATAAATTCTAAATTAAAACTTAAATTCACTGAAAAGTATTAGTAAAATATTTTCATTATAAAAAATAGGGTACATTTCCGGGTGTTACAAAATCAAAATGGACCATAATAAGCCACATGTGGCCGGTTATGGCATGTGTAGGAAGAAATGATTTTGTTCTTTTCTTCTTACACAATTCTCATTTTTGATGGTGACATTACCTACGTGCTTTAATCATACTAACATTTCCTACACTCCACCGTATTGCATGTGAATAAAATTAAACAAAATAAGAGGCCATTTGGACTTGGGTGGTCCGGCCATAGGTGCTATATAATGAACAATAGTTGTTCATTTTTACACCACTTCATTTTGCTTATTTTCACTTCTCTTTCTAAACTCAACTTATCTCTAAACTCTCTTATACACTAATATTCTCTACATATTACTAGTGTAGTAATACAATAATATTAGTAGTATTTTGTCTTACTTATTATCTAGTTAATAATAAGGTAAGATTATTTGGATTTAATCTTGGGTGCAACAAGAAGGAGACCTTCTACTTTGGAGATTATTTTATGGAGGATCATCCACTAAATACATGCTCAAGAACAATAAGAAGGAGTTCTTATTGTGCCCCATATTGGCCGAAAATTTCCATTGTAAGGAAATTTCATCTTATCTTTATATTTTTGCTTTTATATTTGCATGTATGATAACTAGATCCTAAATCATTAAGTTAATGTAATTTAATGAACTAATTAGAGGAGTCTAATTAGAGTTCTAGGACTTTCATGTGGTATCAGAGCTCAATTTTTACATGCATGTTGATTTTAAGCATTAAAATCGAGTTATACGATAACTTGGGTAAAATTGAAAACTTGTGTTCAAAAATGGTTTGCACAAAATTTTTGATTTGCATGCATACCTACTGACCTCAAAATGGTTGTGGACAAATTTGGTAGTTTTAGGGATTAGTTTGCTATTTATTTTGATTTATGGCCTTTAAATCATGTTAATATTGATATTTTATGTTAAAAGTTAACTAAAACTAGTTTCATGTTGATTCTGGCCATGAAATTTTTATATGATCTCACATGCATGTTGTACATACTGTATGTAAAATTTCGTGACTTTTAAATAAGTTTTGTATGATTATTGATTTTTATGAGATAAAAGCCAATAAAGTGAGATTATTATGTTCATAAAAATGAAACGTCTTATTCTGGTCTTGAAATTTTTTGGTACATTTCATAATATTATTTATATCATTTTGGTAAAATTTTACAATTGTTTTCACTGTTTTACTATATTTAATGGTTTTTATATGATAAAACCGTTGAATACAAAGTTATTTGTTCATAAAAAAAATTCAAATTTTTTGGGCAAATTTTTCTTGTTTTTGGAGTTCCTGGAAATTTTCCAGAATGTACAAAATATGATCAAACATCTATATGTTATGATTAAACCTCTATATTTAGCAAATACGATCAATTCGAACTAATTGAATACAAACAAAGTTAGTGGGGACTAATTTTGAGTTCTAAATCAGTTTAGATAATTATTTTGAGCTTAAGTACAATTTAAGTGTTGATTATTGATTTGTAATGGTTAAAAATCGATAAAATCCATAAAACCGAGCTAGAATGAGCATGATAAGTATTAAGGGCGATTTTGGCATGATTTTTTACAGCATTTTATTTATGTTGTTATTATTGAATGAATGAATGTCATTTATTTAATTTTTAATGCAAGTTGTACCTAGTATGGCCTAGATTATTTTAATCGGTATTACCCGTAATGTAAGGGAATACCGATTCGGTTGTAATTTTAATTGCGATCTCGTATCGCCGTTTGTAATAATTTAATTTCATTTTCTAGATCAAATGTATAATAGGAATTTTATTTGTATCTTTTTGTAATTAATTATTATGGAAACGGAGATTCCCGAAGTCGGTGTTCCAAAAGACGGTGCGATTTTGGAGCATGTACCGTGAAGAGGCAAGGGGCCAAGGAGTTGGTTTCCGATTTTGTAATCGTCTAGTTAATTGGATTAGCTAAGTGGCCATACTAGGATTTATTATTTGCTTGCTTTATATTTTCCGCTCATGCCAAAAACGCCGACATGCATTTTATTTCTCGATTGTCAATTCAAAGTTATTCAAAATTCACCGACTTAGTTCGCTTATAAGGAATTAATAACTAAATTGAAAAGACCTCTCACATGACTTAAAAAAAATTGAGATTAGCCTTACCAATTAGTAACACCTATGAATCCCGTGTTCATTAGGGCTACCACGCTCGTGGGTCCCTTTTTACCTCGGGTAAGTAGGGTGATGCGATCACAAGCCAAAATTGGATTGGACTCAACGAGATAAGCGTTATCTTGGGACTAGGAGATGGATTTAGTTGAAATCCGTCAATCAAGAGTTCTAAGGGTAGAATTAGTCAAGTATTGACTTACCATTTTTTTGATAAAGGTAGCATACGATGACTATTTTTGTCTAAAGATGGGTCTTGAAATCACTTATATAATTTCGTGAGGGGTCATTATATGAGTGACTTGTTAAAATTGTTTTTACAAGTGAATTATATATAAGCAATGGATGTTTATTTTCCGTTGATATTTATTTTATTCGCGCAATGACAAATTTTTCCTTCTACGAACTTGTAAATCCGTTCAATCGTGGAAAGGAGTTTCCATTATTATATACGGTAACTTTTTGATTGCGATCTCCGTTTAAACCACCGAAGCTTATGGCAAAATGAATTTTTTATTTTGATCCTCATATTCACCATTGCAAATATCTCTTATGAAGAGTATATGAATAAGTCACACTTAGTCAAAAACTTTTTGATTTTGTTTTAGTGACGGTTTTTTATTACAATGGTACATCAATCTTTTTGCTCCAACAAAAATATTTATAATTTTTTGGTATGTCGTCATAATGCTCCTTATCAAGGCTTACCTCAAAAGAGGCCAAATCAGTTGGGACGACTAGGTTAATCGATTAATTTAAAATCGTGAATAACCAAATACCGTAGTCACTTCATGAAAGGTTTATCCTTTTGAAGGTAAAACCATGAATGAAATGAAGAATAGTCTTCATTATATTTCTAATCTATTGGTCTAAATAGAGATTCATGAAAGTGAGTGGGAGCACTAAGAGGGATGTTTATATTCTTAATTGTTAAGAATAAAATGAGGTTCAAGAGTAGGTTGGCAGGATGTTGGCACAAGACGAGGTAAAAAGGCAAGGCTATTTTGAATAGTAAAGTCAAAAACCAAGCAAGGTGTCGAACCCAACCTTTGATGATTATATTCTTACAGTGTACGACACAGGAAAAGAATTTGCCCCAAGTTTTCTAAAGAGTTAGAAATTGGGTGTACTATTTTCACCCATAATATCTATATGATCGACATTTATTTTGCTAAACAGCGAGTTTTGGGTATTAGATACTCATTATGGTTTTCATCAATGTATTCAATGCATATAATAAATCGTGCGACGACTAACCATGATTAAATGACGACGTACAAGGGAAATATAATTATTGTAGGTTTATTTCTATAGAGACATATAAAAGTTATAATGTGATTGCAGCAGTAGCTCACCCAAGGGGCCTTGATGATCAAGCCACAAACAAGGCAAGCCTGACCCCAAGGACCCCTCAGATGAAAGCTAGAGTTACATGGTCCAAACAACAAGCTATGACAAGCCAAGACCAAGCCATGCCAAGCTACAACAGTGAGGGAGACAGTCCAAGGCTCAACAACCCATGCCAAGCCCCAATACAACCCACATTACCCACACAAGACAGACACAAAACCCTTCAGGCTCAGGCAGACCAATTCACAAACCCTGTATCTAGGAGGTACACCAGGGCATCCCAACCACCCCCACCATGGCCTACCATCAAGCCAACCCATTAAGCTACAAGTTTGCCCAGGACAAACCCTTTTGAAGTCTAGTAAAAACTCATGAAACAGACACCCCAAGTTAGAGTCCAGCAAACAACTAAAACAGAGAAGGTACATGTCAGATTGTGGCTTCCTTTTGTTTAAGTCAACTTGTCATCGTCCAAGGCAGGTCTTATCTAAGTTATAATAAGAGTAGAGAGTCCCAAGGAGCAGCAACACATCCAGGCAAGGCAGCAAGGCAACAAGAGCAACAGATTTCCATTTCAGGAAAAATCCAAAACTGCTTTATTTGCTTTTGTTCAGTCTGTTTTCTTTTGTGTCTTGTGTCTGTTCTTTATAGTTGTTGAGCTCGTCCTATTGTGAGGCTCTTAATTAGTGTCAGTAGAAGTAGTTTAGATCCTAAGCTAGCCCTTGGATGATCTATACATCCAATGGCTCACAAGATATCAGCCTCTCTATATAAAGGGGTCGTGTATGTTGTTGTAAGCAGACTTTTATGAATGAATGAACTTTGAGAAATCCCTCAAATCTATCAAACCTATGCTAAGAGCTGTAGTTTGAAGCAAGCCTGATACATCTTCAAGGTGTTTGATCAGTGCCTTGTCTTGTGAGTCAAGTTATATCTGTGCCTTGCTGTGGTTAACTTGCTTGCTGTTTGAGTCTAGTCTAGGGTGTTTGTGCTTTGCTGTAACACTTGAAAGCTATCTCTAAAACCAGTCTTTGAGTCCTTTATCTTGTGCCTTGCTGTAGAGGAGTGTCTCTAAGTCATATCCCTTGAGTTTTCAGTTAATCAACTCACCCTCTCTAGAACAACATCCATTTGTTACTTGATATTGTTCTCAGTTTGAGTCAAGTTAATCAAGTCTCCTTAAAACTTGTAAGCCTTAGTAGTTTACACTCCAAATTGGTTATCAGAGCTTTGGTTGAGAGTCTTAGTGAGTTCATTTTCCCTAACTACATTTAAAAACACAAAAATAGCCCAATGAGTGAAGAGAGACTAGCAGGAGTAGAAGCAAGGATGGAGGATCTGGCTGGGATTGTAACCACCCTAACCAGAACCTTGGACCAGGTTATAGGCAACCATTTGCTTGCTGGAGGAAGAGGTAGAGGACGTGGAAGAGGCCAAGGAGGAGGCAGAGGAATGCCACCTGATGATGAAGAGTATCTAGACTCAGATGACTCAACAAGAAGCAGAGCTTCCATCCACAGGAACACAGACAAGCATCATAAGGTAGATATCTCTGAGTTTTTTGGTAGTCTTAATCCTGATGACTTGTTAAAATGGCTAAGATAAGTAGAAAGGATATTTGAGTACAAAGGATACAATGATTCCAAGTCTTTTAAAGTAGCCATCCTTAAACTGAAAGGGTATGCTTCCCTTTGGTATGAAACTATGAAAGGGTTAAGGGCTAGGGAAGGTAAAGAACCCATCAAGTCTTGGACTAAACTGAAAAAGAAACTGTTAGACAAATTTGTTGCTAAGGATTACACCCAGGATCTGTTTATCAAGTTGTCTAAGTTGAAACAAGGAGACAAACCTGTTGAATCTTATCTGAGGGAGTTTGAACAACTCACCTTACAATGTGATATAAATGAGAAACCTGAGCAAAGGATTGCTAGGTACTTAGAGGGTCTAGATAAGAACATTGCTAACAAGGTTAGGATGCAACCTCTGTGGTCATTTGATGATGTTGTCAACCTATCTCTGAGAATTGAGAAGATAGGGAAGACTAAGCGTACTACACCAAAAACTGTTAGGCCTTTTCAAACCAGACCTTATAGTGGGTTTAGATCCATGGATACCCCTAAGACAGCACCCCCACCTACCTTAGACAAGGGTAAGGGCATCATGGGTCAAAAGCCAAGCACTTCATTGACTGAGAACAGAATTAGGTGTTTCCAATGTCAAGGCTATGGACATTTCAGGAAGGATTGCCCTTCTAAGAAGACCTTAACCATAATGGAAGTTGATGCTTGGGAGAAAGAGGGTCTAGTTGAGTATGAAAGGGATGAGCCTGAGGTTGAAGAAGTGGTGAGTGAGGAAGAAGAGTCTAGTCAGGAGGCAATAGTGGCACTCCCTGACACAGGCCACAGCTTAGTCCTATGGAGATTAATGCATTCACAACAGATACCTTTGGAGGAGGATCAAAGGTCCCTCATTTTCAGGAGCAGATGTACCATACAAGGGAGGGTTTGTAACCTTATTATAGATGGAGGTAGTTGTACCAATGTGGCTTCTGTTACTATGTTTGATAAGCTGAAGTTGAGCACTCAAGATCACCCTCACCCCTATAAGTTGAGATGGCTGAGTAAGGGAGCAGAGGTTAAGGTGGATAAGCAATGCATGGTCCCTTTCTCCATTGGCAGTGTGTACAAGGATGAAGTATTGTGTGATGTGGTTCCACTGGATGCCTGTCACTTGCTATTAGGAAGGCCATGGGAGTTTGATAAAAGCTCCATACACCAAGGAAGAAGCAATACCTATTCTTTCAAGCATGGGAGCAGGAAGGTGACATTAGCCCCCTTTCCACCACACCAGAAGAGCTATGGAAGTCCAAGTATGGCTGAGGACTTTAGTGGAGTTGTATTTCTATCTGAGTCAGCAATGGTCAAAGAGTGTAGTGAGGAGCAACCTATAGTAATGCTGCTATCAAAAGAAGTTCAAGAAGAGGAGTCTAAGGTGATCCCTGCAGATGTTAAGCCCCTCATTGATCCGTTCAAGGAAGTGTTTCCAGAGGAACTTCCTGATGGTTTACCCCCTTTGAGAGGGATTGAGCACCAAATAGACCTTGTGCCAGGGTCTGTACTACCTAATAGACCAGCATATAGGTGTGATCCCAAGGCTACACAAGAGCTGCAGAAACAAGTTGGAGAGTTGATGAGTAAAGGGTTTGTAAGGGAGTCATTAAGTCCTTGTGCTGTGCCTGCATTGTTGGTTCCTAAGAAGGATGGGACTTGGAGGATGTGCATAGATAGCAGGGCTATCAACAACATCACAGTCAAGTATAGGTTCCCTATACCTAGGCTTGATGACATGTTGGATGAACTGAGTGGTTCAAGGTTCTTTTCTAAGATTGATCTGAGGCAAGGTTACCATCAATTAAGGATCAGAGAAGGAGATGAGTAGAAGACAGCCTTCAAAACAAAGCATGGCCTTTATGAGTGGCTTGTCATGCCCTTTGGCCTGTCAAATGCCCCAAGTACCTTCAAGAGATTGATGACAGAAGTGCTTAGGCCTTGTTTAGGGAGATTTGTGGTGGTATACTTTGATGATATCCTCATCTACAGCAGGAGCAAGGATGATCATTTGAGGCATCTTGAGGCTGTGTTTGAAATACTTAAGGAGAGCAAGCTCTTTGGGAAGCTTGAGAAATGCACCTTCATGACTGAGGAAGTCAAGTTTCTAGGATATGTGGTATCTGGTAGAGGCATTTCAGTTGATCAAGACAAGATCATTGCAGTCCAGTCTTGGCCTATCCATAGGAGTATTACAGAAGTAAGGGGATTCCATGGCTTAGCATCCTTCTACAGGAGATTCATTAAGGATTTTAGCACCATTGCAGCACCTCTCACTGAGTGCATGAAGAAGGGAGAGTTCACTTGGACTGAGAATGCCTTACAGGCTTTCATACACATGAAGAAGCTTCTTGTGCAGTGCACCTATCCTCAGGTTGCCAAACTTTGATTGCCTATTTGAGGTTGAATGTGATGCAAGTGGAGTGGGAATTGGAGCTGTCCTCATCCAAGAGAAGAAACCTGTAGCCTACTTTAGTGAAAAGCTAAGTGGTGCCAAGCTAAACTATTCTACATATGATAAAGAGTTCTATGCTCTTGTCAGAGCTCTGAGGCATTGGAGTCATTACCTGAAGCCCAAACCTTTTGTCTTACACTCTGATCATGAGGCATTGAAGTACATAGGAGGCCAGCATAAGCTCAGTCAATGACATGCTAAGTGGGTGGAGTTCCTTCAGTCATTCACCTTTTCTAGCAAATACAAAGAGGGCAAACAAAATGTGGTGGCTGATGCATTATCTAGGAGGTACACTTTACTATCAACTATGGAACAAAGGGTTCTTGGCTTTGAGTTCATGAAGGACATGTATCATGAAGATCCAGACTTTGCAGAAGATTGGTTAGCACAGAAAGAGGGATTCTTGTTTAAAGGAAACAAGATGTGTGTTCCCCGAGGATCTTATAGGAGTCTATTGATCAAGGAGGTACATGGAAGTGGCCTTGGAGGACACTTTGGGGTTCAGAAAACTGTGGACATACTACAAGATCAATTCCACTGGCCTAAGATGATGGGAGAAGTTCAAATAGTGCTCAGAAGGTGTGGAGTTTGTCAAAAGGCCAAGAGTTCTTTCCAAGCAGGACCTTACACTCCCTACCAGTCCCATGTAGGCCTTGGGAGGATGTAAGTATGGATTTCATAATGGCATTACCTAGGACAGCAAGAGGGAAGGATTCTATCATGGTGGTTGTGGATAGGTTCAGTAAGATGGCACATTTCATTGCTTGCAAGAAGACTGAGGATGCTGTGAGTGTAGCAGAGCTATACCTTGATGAGGTGGTGAGGTAACATGGAGTCCCAAGGACCATTGTGTCTGACAGAGACACAAAGTTTATGAGACATTTCTGGAGAACATTGTGGAAACTGCTTAACACTAGGTTGTTGTTTAGTACCTCCCATCATCCTCAAACTGATGGCCAAACTGAGGTGACCAACAAGACCTTGGGAAGGATCTTGAGGTGTATAGTCATCAAATCTCTCAAGGACTGGGACTTAAAGTTGGCTCAAGCAGAGTTCTCTTTCAATAGAGCTCCCTCAGCAGCCACAGGCCACTCCCCCTTTGAAGTGGTCTATGGTATTAACCCCTTAATGCCTTTGAGTTTGTCTAATGTGTGCAGGTCAGAAGTCCACTATGATGCCAAGAAGAGGGTGGAACAAATGTTAAAACTCCATGAATCAGTCAGGAAACAAATTGAGAAAGCTAATGATCTGTACAAGAAGAATGCCAAGGTTCCTAAGACCAAGAAAGACTTTGCACCAGGAGATCTAGTATGGATCAACCTAAGGAAAGAAAGGTTCCCTTCCAAGAGAAAGAACAAGCTAGAGCCAAGAGCAGATGGTCCTTTTCAAGTCATAGAGAAGATAGGTCCCAATGCCTACAAAATTGATCTACCAGGAGAGTATGCAGTCCATGGGACATTCAATGTTGGAGATCTTAGTCCTTTCTTTGAAGACTCTGAGGGAGAAGAAGACACAGGCTTGAGGTCAAGCCCTTTTCAACCTGGGGAGGCTGCAGCAGTAGCTCACCCAAGGGGCCTTGATGATCAAGCCACAAACAAGGCAAGCCTGACCCCAAGGACCCCTCAGATAAAAGCTAGAGTTACAAGGTCCAAACAACAAGCTATGACAAGCCAAGACCAAGCCATGCCAAGCTACAACAGTGAGGGAGACAATCCAAGGCTCAACAACCCATGCCAAGCCCCAATACAACCCACATTACCCACACAAGACAGACACAAAACCCTTCAGGCTCAGGCAGACCAATTCACAAACCCTGTATCTAGGAGGTACACCAGGGCATCCCAACCACCCCCACCATGGCCTACCATCAAGCCAACCCATTAAGCTACAAGTTTGCCCAGGACAAACCCTTTTGAAGTCTAGTAAAAACTCATGAAACAGACACCCCAAGTTAGAGTCCAGCAAACAACTAAAACAGAGAAGGTACATGTCAGATTGTGGCTTCCTTTTGTTTAAGTCAACTTGTCATCGTCCAAGGCAGGTCTTATCTAAGTTATAATAAGAGTAGAGAGTCCCAAGGAGCAGCAACACATCCAGGCAAGGCAGCAAGGCAACAAGAGCAACAGATTTCCATTTCAGGAAAAATCCAAAACTGCTTTATTTGCTTTTGTTCAGTCTGTTTTCTTTTGTGTCTTGTGTCTGTTCTTTATAGTTGTTGAGCTCGTCCTATTGTGAGGCTCTTAATTAGTGTCAGTAGAAGTAGTTTAGATCCTAAGCTAGCCCTTGGATGATCTATACATCCAATGGCTCACAAGATATCAGCCTCTCTATATAAAGGGGTCTTGTATGTTGTTGTAAGCAGACTTTTATGAATGAATGAACTTTGAGAAATCCCTCAAATCTATCAAACTTGTGCTAAGAGCTGTAGTTTGAAGCAAGCCTGATACATCTTCAAGGTGTTTGATCAGTGCCTTGTATTGTGAGTCAAGTTATATCTGTGCCTTGCTGTGGTTAACTTGCTTGCTGTTGAGTCTAGTCTAGGGTGTTTGTGCTTTGCTGTAACACTTGAAAGCTGTCTCTAAAACCAGTCTTTGAGTCCTTTCTCTTGTGCCTTGCTGTAGAGGAGTGTCTCTAAGTCATATCCCTTGAGTTTTCAGTTAATCAACTCACCCTCTCTAGAACAACATCCATTTGTTACTTGATATTGTTCTCAGTTTGAGTCAAGTTAATCAAGTCTCCTTAGAACTTGTAAGCCTTAGTAGTTTACACTCCAGTGATCAATCTAGTTTTGGATTTAGAGGTATACTTTAATAAACGTTATTATGTACATGACCTCTAAATAAAGAATATAGTATCCACTTTAGTGTACGACACAAGTGTTTCACTTTTGTGAATGGAACTAGCGTTGTATCTTTTTATGCCTATACTTGGTCAATGGTTATCCCATACCAATCAAAGGTAATTATATTCTTGACCTAAACTAGAAATTACTTGTCATATAGATTGAAAAAAGGCTCAAAATTGCTGACTCTAATCTAATCTTATTTCTGGATTGTGTAGCACATTAAAAGGGCTAGTATTGACTACTATCCCTAAACCATTTGATTTTGAATCTTATGGTGTGTGTGAATCTTGTATTCAAGGTGACGGGCTAAAATACGGTGTCGTTAATTCCGCAAATTAACTAGGCCAAATAGAAATTTATAAAACCTTACCTAGACTCAAACCAACCTAAATAAAAAGGGTAGTAAGGGTAAGAAAAGGGTCGAACCCAAGGGAAAGCGGTAATGCTAAAATAGTCTAATCTAGACTCTTACAAAATATCAATTAACAAAACTAATGACTCTAATCACAAATCAAAACACTAATTACTAATTAGGACACTAATTAAAACAAAGGCTTAATTTAATTACAAACTATGATATTCACAATGGAAAACATGTAGATAACATATAGGGAGAAAGTTTTTCATGAGAATTGATTATCAAGTCTAAAATTACCAACAACAAGTAAATACTCAAAGATTCAAATATGGAGAAGTAACTAAGTGCAATTATCCCAAGTTCCCCACAATTAACAAAGTAAAGACCCCTCCTTTCCTCTCTTCTTTAATTATCTATTACAAGTTTCTAAGAACTAGCCACCATGAATTAAACCATCCATAAATGACCCAATACAACTCCACCAATACTTATTAAAACATAAGCATAAATAAAGATGCAAGCTTTAAGCACAAAACCAAAGAAACATGCTAGAATCATGTAACAAAACATTAAACCATGTTCTAATTACACAATAACCGAAATTCCACTCAAAAGATTCCAACTTTTAAGCCAAAGTTACAATCTTTCAAGGTTGCTTCAACAAATACCAAGACAAATTAACCAAATTCATCAAGACAAAGCAAATAATTAAACAAACAATTGCTATGATGGTTAGTATTAACAACAATTCATTCAACAATGGAATTCAAACATAAGAAAATGGAATTAAATAGAGAAGGAAGGTTAAAAAGGTCTTACAATGCTAAAAGGGAAGAACTTGTTCAAATAACACTAAGCAAAGAAAGGATTAGCTACCCATAGTCTTCATATTACAACCCATTTCTAAATAAAACCAATTACAAGAGCCAAAGTTGAAGAACAAAGTAGAGAATTTCTAAGGAAAAATATGATGTTGAATGTTGTATGCTTGGCTCTCTTCTCTCTCTTCAGATTTCTGCTTAAATACCCTTGGTCCGCAAACCTAGGGGCCTTGAAAGGTGGGCTTTCAAAAGACAAGACGGAGAAATGAAGAAATGTCGTGCTGAGAAAGGACGCAGGCTAGGTCCTACGACGCAGGCTGCGTCGTGATGACGCAGGCTGCGTTGTAGTGACGCAGGCAGCGTCGTGTGCTGCCCGATTTCCCTTTGCTTTTCCTTCTTGACTTTCGTTGACCTATGGACTTTTGGCCCCGCCTTGACTTCCATTGACCCATTGGGTTTGGTCTTCTTGCCTTGATGATTCAATGTTAGCCCACTCCAATTTCCGGGTTTTTGAGTCTCGAGTTTTGGGTTTGACTTTCGTTGACTTCCGGGTTTGACTCTTAAAATTGACTCAAATTACTAAATAGTAACATTATTACTAAAACTAAAGTTAACATAAAATAACGCTAATGACCCGTAAAAAGTAAAACAAAAGACCCTAATAGATACTACTAGACACAACACAATTTGGTGTTGTCAAATACCCCTACACTTGGACTTTTACTCGTCCCGAGTAAAACTCGAGATTAGCAAGGCAAACACAAGTCCAAACATAGCATGTGAAGGTAATGACCTCTCTTCCCTCACCACTACCTTCTTATCTCCCTCAAAACACAACCACCTATTAAAACAAAAAAAAATGACTCAAGGTTGTTTTAACACTCTTCCCTTACCTCTTCCTACTTATAACTCCCTCTAGACAAGACTCGACACACCACCAACTCCGACTCATTTCAACTCAAATCCTCCCTTCTTATAGCTCCCAAGAATGTAGTATGACCATCTTTGCCTTATCCCAAGGCATAGCTAGATGGTCTTCATCACCAAACTCCATGCAACTCCACTACTTATACCACCCCCTTATTACTCCACTAGTGTAAAGTATGGTTACTTGGTTGGCCCCAAACTACACAATTTGCACAACCAAGCAACCACCAAGAGAAATCCACCAATTTAGAACCAAATTTGTGACTCAAAATAAAAATAAAGGAAGTCCTAAGCTAGCCTCCTTCCAATTCCCTCCTTATCACTCCCTTCTTATGCCTACAAAATCCTCATCATAGAAAGTATTATGCTCAAATTTTTTCATTTTTCATTTTTCCATTTTTTTCTTGAAAATCCCTCATTTTGCCTAAGGTGCCCTTTCGGGTTTTCACCTTAGCTTTTCCTTTCCTCTCATTGGTGGCTCGTAACTCGATTTTTCATTTTGCCCGGAATGCCCTTTCGGGTTTTCATTCCGTCCTCGGCCACCTTCCCAATTTTCGCCTAGGTGCCCACCCTTGTGGGTTTTCACCTAGCCGGGATTTTCAATTTTTTTCTTCTTTTCTTTTTCTCTTTTTTTTTTTCTTTTTCTTCAAAATAAAGACAAATAAAATACAATGCATCAAAAACAAAATAACTATATACAATCTTCTCCCCCACACTTAGAACATACAATGTCCTCATTGTAGGAGAAAAGAAAAAGGTTACCTCATCAATTGTCGAAACGAGAAGAACCTGAGGCACCTCCTCGGTTTCTCCTCCTCTCTCTTTCTTCTCTAACCCTTCTTCTTAGTTCTAGGCCTTCATCAAGGGCCTCTTGGGTGTAAGGAAAGGGGTAGCCTGGGTTTTGTTGGAAGGACATCCCAAAGACTGAGCTAGCGAAGCCATAGACGTCTTCTTGTGCCACCGCATCTTCATAGGAGTCTTGAAGATAGGTGTGGTGGCGCTCATTTTGAGCTTGAAAATGGCTCGTAGCTTGCTCCCTCCAAGCATTTTGGGTTGTCCACATTTCATTTTGTTCCCGCCATCTTTTATCTTGTTGCTCTCTCCAAAGGCGGGCTTCCTCTTGCCCTTCTACCATCCTCCTCCATTCCTCTCTTTGAGCCCTCTCGGCCTCCGCTCTCAATCTCTCT
>JAIUZE010023544.1:0-30384 GCA_022085475.1 Heliosperma pusillum
AAGAAACTCTTTCTCTAAGAACTTCGCACTAGCCGCCAACAAAAATCGTTGTCGCGTAGGCGAATAGAAGTAATGACCAAACATTCCTTTTGGATAACCAATAAAGTATGTCTTGACCGATCGCGGGTCGAGCTTATCCTCGTGTCTCCACTTGACATAAGCCTCGCAGCCCCAAACCCGAATAAAGGACAAGTTAGGGACTGTTCCCTTCCACATTTCAAATGGAGCCTTGTCAACGGCTTTAGACGGACTTCGGTTAAGTATAAGAGCAGCTGACAAAAGAGCATAGCCCCACAATGAATCAGGCACTACCGTGTGACTCATCATGGATCGAACCATATCAAGTGATGTTCGATTTCTCCGTTCGGACACACCATTTAATTGAGGTGTTCCAGGTGGAGTTAACTGTAGTACTACACCACAGTTTTAAGGTGTTGATCAAACTCATTCGAAAGATATTCCCCACACGATCTGAACGTAGTGCTTTAATGTTCTACCCAGCTGGTTTTCAACTCATTCTGATATTCCTTAATTGTCAAAGGGATTCACTTTTGTGCTTCATTAAGTAGACAATCCATTCTACTCAAACCGTCCGTGAAAGTGATAAAATATCTATCAGCCATCTCTAGCGTTGATTGACATAGTGTCCACACAACATCAGTAGGACGAGTCCTAATAGGTCAGCAGCCGCGCATTCCAACACCTTGAAGGAAATTCGAGTCATTTTGCTATGGAGACATTGATTTCACACGTGCCCAAAAGATGCATAGTCAAATGGGGATATTCCAATTGTCAATTGAGTTCTTCATGCGTTTTTCATTTATGTGTCCCATACGGCAATGCCATAGATAGGTTTGATCTTTGTCACAACCTTTACCTTTTTATTACTCACATGCAATATATCTGTGGTTTGATCTAAAACATAAATCCCATTCATGGAAACTGCTTTACCATAAATCATTTCGTTAAAGGAGAAAATAAAACTATTATCCTTTATTACAAATGAAAAAACCGTTCTTATCGAGTACGGAAACAAAAATAATGTTTTTAGATAAACTGGGTACATAGTAACAGTTATTTAAAAATAACTCAAATCCACTTGGGAGTTGGATTACATATGTTCCCACTGAAACGGCATCTACTCTTGCTCCATTCCCCACTCGCAGATCTACATCACCCTTTTCGAGAGTTTTGATGTTTCTTAGGCCCTGCAAATGATTACACAGATGAGAACCACAACCAGTATCAAGTACCCAAGTTCCGAAACTTGCATGGTTAATCTCAATCATATGAATAAAAGAAGACATACCAACAGGAGTGACGCGGCCTGCTTTTACGTCTTCTGCATACACGGGACAGTTCCGCCTCCAATGCCTAGTCTTATGGCAATGGTGGCACTCTATGTTTTCTTTGCTCTTTGTCTTGCCTTGTGAGCTACTGCTAGTCTCATCAGACCCACTCTTGCCCTTTCCTGGCTTCTTGAACTTCGACTTCCCTACAACTAGGTCGGCCTGAGCCTTGCCCTTACCCTTACCCTTGTTTGCAATCATGAGAACGTCCTGCTTCAGCCTCCCACTCAATATCAAATCCTTCTCAGTCTGTATGAGAAGTGAGTGTAGCTGATGAGGATTTCTCTTCAAATCATTCATGTAGTAATTTGCCCTGAATTGGGCAAAACCATCATGGAGTGAATGAAGCATGCGGTCAATGACCACGCTCTATTTGATTTTGCAATCAAGTGCCTCCAGTTTTTCGAATTCTCGATCATATCGAGAATGTGTGGGCTAACCGGTTGGCCTTTCTGGAGTTTCGCTTCAAAGAAGCGAGTGGTAAGCTCATATATAACGATCTGCGGTGCTTTTGAGAACTCGTTAGTGAGCGTGGTGAAAATCTTGTTTGCACATTGGGCAATGAATCGTCTTTGCAAATTGGATTCCATTGAAAAGATGAGTACGTTCTTTATCGCACCCGCCTCCATTACGAAATCACTATAAGCAAGTGATTCATGTGCTCGTGCATTGGGGCCTGGGTTAGACGGTAGTGGCTCAGTCATGTACTTGAGCTTACCGTCAGCTATGGCAGCATTCCGTAATGAAGCCTCCCAGTCCGCAAAGTTGGACCCGTTATTTTTCAGCCGTGTGTACTGATTCATGTTGTCCATGAACATCTTAAGCCCGGATTCGCGTGCGAGCGTGGCACTTGGCATAGGGGCATCAGCATGTCCAGCCATTTGTTATAACAGTTTTATCGATATAAATGATTGCTACACTGCGAAAAGGAGATAAAACATAATAAGCATTTTCATCGTTTTAATTAAGTCTAATGCAAAACCGATTAATGCGAAGACTCTTGCATTTATACAATTGAATGATCCCAAGACTTAATTTCTGTAAATTGATAAGCCAACTTCTTGGCTAATTCTACTTTTAGAATTCCTGGTCGATAAATTTCTGTAAATTCTATCTTTAGTCCATCATAATCACGAGATATTACTCGGACTATAATGTTGAGGTAAAATAGGTCAACACATACTACTTACCCAAAGTAGAAGGGGTCATATGGAGAGTAAGGTCTTATATGCCTACCGACGAAGAAGGGATTCATAGCAGTTTTCCCTATAAAGACTAATATCAATTTTAGGTTTTAGAGGAAGGTTCATCAGCTTTAATTTTATTTATTTAAGTGAACGAATGATCTAGCATTTTGAGAATGAATAATTTAAGATGATAGCTTTTAGAATTTTGAGTGACATCTGGATGTCCATGATAATTAACATACAATCTATATGAGTCAATTTTCATGCAATTAAGTAGTAGGTGGTTTGGTTTAGGCGGAATATGATGCACTAACTATCATGCAAAAGAAAAACAATAAGAACGGAAAAATGAAAAACAAAGTACAAAGTCCTAGTGTGGCCTATCCTATCAAAATAGAACAAAAATACACTTTGGAATCCATCCCTATGGACCCTAGAAGCTTGACTTCATGTTCCATCTTGGTCCATGTAGCGGGAGTGAGTTATCCGATCTCCATCTTTGGTCTTCTCAAAAATACAATTTTTAAAATTACAAAATATAAACCTATTTACATTCTAATTTAAAAATTATAATTAAAGATTACAAAGGGGAGATTCGAGATCTCAAAATACATTAAAGACCATGTTACCATCATTACGATAACACAATCTACTTAGGCCACACTAAGCAATACAAATTACAACCTCTTGTAAAAATACCAAAATAATCCATTCATCCATTCATTCATTCATTCAACAAAATAAAATGCATCAACAAAATAAATTAAACATTCAAGACATAATTCATTAATTATGATGATTAATTTATCCAAACCACCTTTAAAATGATCAAAATTATGTGACAATTCCTTAATTGTACACAACAATTTTAATCAACCATAATCCAATTTAATTCATATTATCGGGTATAACATAAATTAAATTCAACATTATTTTAAACCTTTTTAAAATAATAGGGTATCTATCATTGTGAACTTTTTCACAACAACAAACAACATACATTATCTTTATAATGCAATAAACAAAACAAAAATAAAAATTAAATTTTTTTTCACTATTCACGGATGAACAGTACCCGTGAACAGTAGTAGGTACACATTTTTTTTTTCTCGGTTTTAAAACGAAACGAAACAAAACAAACACAAATTAATCTTTTTAATTTGATCATGCTAATAAAACTAGATCGGTACAAACATTCAACATCTAATCATTATTAAACATTGATACAAACTAGATGATTCAAATTAACCTTTTTTTTTTTTTTTTTATAAAATTATACTAATCATTTGATGAAAAAGACATATAAAATAATTTTATAGCCAAAGGCTCTGATACCACTTGTGGGTATATCGGTATATTTCCCTTTAAATTTTTTCGGATTATAATGAAATTATAACTATATGAATTTCTAGTCATAAATGAAATTGCATAATATAAACAAGAGATTAAGAAATAACCTTCGGTCCTAGAAAAAGGCCTAAGAACAAATACCAAAGTAGGTATTCTCCTAATCGTAACACCAAGATGGTTCAAGAAATGCCTTCGTCGTGCTAGAACGAATACCCAAAAATTACTTCTAATTATGTGTGTATATTGATGATGAATATGAAGATGAATAAGACAGTCAAAAATCAGAATTTTCTTCTCCTCCGTTTCCTTTGTGCCGTGAGAAATTAGAGTGATTAGGGTTTTATTTTTTTTCCTTTTTATCTCACATGTGCCGTGAGATTCAAGAGGAAAGCCTTGAAAAATCAAAACCCTAGTTTCCTTATTTATCTCAACCTATATTAGGTAGTTAACATATAATTTAATATGTATATTATGTAATATGTATTCTAATTATTACTAGTAATGGACCGTCACATAAACCGAGTAATGCCGGACCAATACACTATAATAATATCGTGTAATACATATCCGCCAACTTAAATATAACAGTTTACATTTAGTTTAGACCAACATTATATACATTGATTAAATATAACATTTTATATTCAATTACCAGCTAACATTATTTAATCGTTATTAAATAATCGTATCATCATCACATTGACTAACCTTTTAGTCAAATACATCGACTAACCTTTTAGTCATTTAATAAGGCATCAATATGATTATTTTCTCAAATAATCACATCTCTCAAACACATCCTTTAGGTGTGACTTTTAGGGATCAGTTGATCACCGCCATCTGTATGACAATAACGTCAAACTTATCTAGCAAGCCAACTGTTATCGATAAACGTTAATCAACTAATTATAATACAAAGTATACCCTGTGAACCTTAGCTGTTATCACACTAACTGTGGAGGACACTAGCTCCAACACTAATCATCAAACTTTACTTGTGATAGGTACACTATGGAAGGAGGCAAGCGACGGAGGATGGTCACCGGACAAACCTCCAGGCGGCAGACAGCAGTTCCGAAGCTGACCGCAGAAACGAGTGACGGAATTCCAGCAGACCCGCATACCGCAATAATACAACACGAACCTCTAGATAGTCTACCTGACTATCCGGAGGTAATTTTTGAATCCCAAACTTAAAAGAATCGGTTTGAATCACTCTCGCATAACCCTATTGTTCCTTCGCGTTTTCTTGATCGTGACGCGCTAGTGGCTTTAGACCTCTATGATAGTGTTATAGGCATTTCGAATGATAAAGGGATGTCAGGTTTAATTCAAATGAAAGAGTACACTTACCATTCCCCGACCCTTGAGTTTTTCAACAGCTTCTTTTTATCTTTCGCTGATTTTAAGGCGAATGCGAATGCCGCTTGCATCCGTTTTCGCCTTCTTAATCAGCCCTTTACCTTTTCCATGCCTGAGTTTGGTGCTCTTCTTGGTCTGCTTGGAGAAGGGGATTATCACCCCCCTAGAAAATTGATTCAGCCACTGTGGGCCGCTCTTTCCGACCACCATA
This sequence comes from Heliosperma pusillum, assembly GCA_022085475.1. Lineage (NCBI taxonomy): Eukaryota > Viridiplantae > Streptophyta > Magnoliopsida > Caryophyllales > Caryophyllaceae > Heliosperma > Heliosperma pusillum. The sequence goes on from JAIUZE010023544.1 coordinate 5,460, forward strand.
ATGGTAGGAAACGGGGTTTGTTTGTGCATCATCCGGCTGTGCGTTATTGGCTTCGTTTAATTGCAAGCACAATTTTTGGACGAAAAGAAGCCAATAATGTAAACTCGGATGAGCTTCACATCTTAGGCGGCTATTTGAATATCGATAGTGGTCGCCCGTTTTTGCTAAATATTGCCTATCTCGTTGCTCAGCACTTTGTTAATGTTGCAGACGGGGTCTTGACTTCTATCTACTGTGTGGGGGGGGTGGTCACCCATATTGCTAAACGATTGCTTCCCGACTTCCCCAGGGGTATGCTACCCATTGGTCACGAAAACCAATTTTTAGACAATGCTTGTGTGATCGATCGATTTTTCATGTGTCACATAAATTGGCTCTTAGATGACGGGACGTGGAAGATCTCCACGTCCACCTCAGTGACTTTGCCTTGCGACTCTTTACCTCCTTTGACCCCTCTTCCTTTTGTCGCGCGAAAGGCATCTCGACCGCCTGTCCCCTCGTACCTTTTACCTTACATTCTGCCTAGGAGGGCCGGTGGTCGTAGTCAAGAACGAGAGATGGGGCAGCCATCTACATCTACTCCTGCTGGACCTTCCTCGGGTTTTCCGACCCATTTCTTACCTCCACCCCCTTTTGTGCCCCCTTCGGTCATTGACCAAGGGGCACGTGACCGTATGCTACTTGATTTAGGTAGCAGGATAGCGCAGCTGCAAATTAACCAAGCCTTGTTTGGGTTCTCTGTCTATGAGTCCTACGTACGTACCGGTCGAGTACCACATGATCGAACCCACCCTTCTTACTACCGCTATCCGGAGGGTGGCTATCCCAACAGAGACGCCACAGAGGCGGGTCGTAGTGACGAGGACGCTGAGTCGGAGGAGGAGGAGGAGGAGGAGAGCGAAGGTTAGTAGGAGCTTGATGCGACCTCCCTTGTTGTTTGGTGGTTTGGGGAGGTCGTCTTGATATATAATTGTAAGTTTCTTTATCATATTTTACTCCCGCATGCATTTCTCTCATCTTGCACCCCTTTCCCTTATATGCTGCTGCTGCTGATGTTTGTTTGCTGAACACAATGAGGTCATTGTGTGATTTGGTTTGGGGAGGGTATGCATCTGTCTTAGTTTGCATCCATTTGCATTTTATTGCATTTCAGCTTTCATGTTTATTGCATTTCTGCATGCATTGTTTATTTAATTCAAAAGAAAAAAAAATTGAAAAATCATAAAAATACAAAAACATGTTTATTTTTGCATTTAGGTCGAGTCGGAACGGTTGATAACAATGATGAAACCGCTTCTATGCTTTTACTTTAGTCTAAGCCTTGCATCGTTAATGCCGTCATGCACAATTATTTGCACAATCTACGAGTTTTTGATTAAATTTTACTGAACGAATAGACTTGACTTGATATCGGCAACCTACTTAAACATTCTAAGGAATTAGAGCCTTCATAAACTGATGACATTCATGATCAGTTTCATCTAGGATGTGAGTAGGACTCCTTATAAGGCATGTAACATTAATTTGCATAAGCATGGCATCTTTCTCTTTGTGCCTGTATGCATTCGGTTTATGGAAGGTGACACATGTGGAGAGGCAAATCCTTTTTTCTCATATTTTACCCTTAAACTTCACTAGCCAAATTGACCTATTTTGACCCAATTTTTAACTACAATCCAAAATTAGCCTACCTTAGTCAAGATAGTTTAATTGTTTGTATTGGGTACATATTTGATCGTTATTTTGGTATTTCAGTTTCGCAATGAGAAAGAGTTGCTAATTTGAGAATGAAGATGAAAAAAAAAGAGAATGAAAAAGAAAAAGAAAAACGAAAAAAAAACCAACACACCGAGAAAAAAAGAGAAATACACATGAAATAAAAGAGTTGTTGAGTGTTGAAAAAGAAGAAAAAGAGGAACGTTTATACTCCCATGCTTGTCCTTATACATTTTTTGGGGAGTCGTGTTGTGTGTATTGAGTTATGCAAAATTTGGCATCGATTTAATTTTAAATTGGGTTTATAAGGCGGATGAATGTACGAATTGGTTACAGTTGTACTAGCTTGGCTTTACCTCCACATATCCAAAATCTATTTTGCCCCTTTTTACCCAATTACCTCACCTCACACTATATGTAAGTCCTCAGCTTGTGTCTTGGTCCAGGTTGGTTGGAATGCGTATGTACGGTCGATAGAGGTATTTATCATGTTAAATTGCATGCATGCTCTTATAGGTCGCAGTTAGGTGAGTGACTATTTTCTCTCTTATCTTACAAATTTTCTCACCATGTGCTTTGAATGAGTGATGAGTGACCCGTGAGAGTCCGATATTTATAAGTCTTGCAAGGTCGACGGTTCAGTTTCCTTTATCATTGATTTAACTCGTTTGCATTTGATTTTATGACTTGGTGTTAGCCTTTATGCATTAAACGGTTTAGACACTAGAAGTGCAGGTAGCTCTGAGCTTTTTCTTCGTTCCATTAAGTGAGTTTATTGTCTATAGTCTTTGTTTGCTTGGGACAAGCAAGGGTTTGGTTTGGGAAGGTTTGATGCGTGCCTAATTTATACATTTATTTCACCCTTTTTGCACGCATTTCTATGCCATTTGAGTAGCAAAAGCTACTATTCTACTTTGTTTTGTAGACTTTGGGTATTTCTTTGTTTCGTACAGGTTATTGACCCACAAGGAGCCATAACAAGTAGAGTCTCACCTCTGTGTTGCATTCCGGATACGAATGGAGTCGTGCTTGAGAACTGCTACCTTGGGACGTTCAGGAATGGAAGAAGACACATTGAATTAGAGTGAAATTGGCATGCTGATCTGGGATTTAGTCGATCGACTACTCTTTTTAGTCGATCGACAGGTTGTGGAATTAGTCGATCGACTACCCATTTTGGTCGATCGACTGATTTGAGTTAGAGGAGGCAGATTTCCTCATTTTAGTCGATCGACTACGTTGTTCAGTCGATCGACTACTTTTAGTTTTAGCCGAGGATTTTATTTTCTGATTTGGCCCATTAGTTTTAATAGTGACAGATTCAGTATTTAAGGGGAAAAAGACAGAATAATTAGGTTATCTCTTTTACACTGTTAAACATTCTACGTTTCTTTAGCAACTTCAGATCTAATACTTTGAATCGATCTTTCTCCTTCCTTTTGGTATAAAATCTTCTTTTATATTAATTTATTTTCTCTTATTTTCGTTCGTTGTTATTCATTCTCGCTCATTAATCTCCTTGTCTATTAATTGTTGTCCTTAGCCATGTTTAATTCAATTCCTATTATTTTAGTTAATTTCATTAGGTACAACATGAGTAGCTAATTCTTCTATGCTAGGATTTAGGGGAACCGCGGTTAGGTGACGGTATATTTATAAGATTATTAGTTAAGTCATAATTATTGGTTTGTATTGTTAATTGTTGCTTTAATTGTTAGTAAATTGGTTAAATGCATGTGACCGATTTATTAGTTTGTTAAACCTTGACCTAGATCGTAAGATATGGAAAGGGTAGAACTTGCAGCGAACAATAGATTGCCCTAATTAGGGCGAAAGCTAAATTAGTAATTCTAGGGTGAATAGTAGACCGGAAGGAACTATCCATTACCCTTCAAACCATGTTTATGTTAACCTTTTGATTCTTTCATTGACCTTCGTTGACCGTGGTAACCCGATATCCTAGCTATTTCTCTTATCATATTTCAATAAACTTTCTTGCTTTATTTCTCTTCCTTTTATTTCTCTTTCCTTCACTACTTGTAGTTTAGAAAACACACATTTTAAACCCCCAAATTTGTTACTTAGACAAACTATTAATTAGCGAATAGAATTTCTTTAGTCTCCCTTTGGATACGATCCCGACTTCCTTTACTGCATTAGTTTAGGCCAGTTGGTTATCTTTGATTAGGTGTGCGATTTAGCCTGTCAAAAGACAAAATCCCGTCTTATTAGTTCAGATCAAAATGGTCCGTGTAAAACAAGACCAACTGGCAACAAAAATCGATCATATTGGCTCAACTTAGAAATCAAACGAAATAATTAAAACCGAAGGCCATTAACAACAAGTAGTGCACTACATGTCTACATGGATTGTTCATCAGATGTTTTATCCATTAACAATCAATAAAAATAAATTCCAATAATATTTGAAGACTAATAAGAAATTCACAATAACTTTAATTAGGATACTTGAAATCTCTTTTCAAAGATGAGAGTCGTGCGGCGCTGGCAGCGTCGTGGGGCGCTGGCAGCGTCGTGGGGCGCTGGCAGCGTCGTGGGGCGCTGGCTGCGTCGTGGGGCGCTGGCAGCGTTACTCGCGGCCGACTGCAGTTTTTCTGCACTGACCCCTTTTCGTAAAATGATCATATCTCCTTCGTTACTTGCTTGTTTTGGGCTTGGGACATCCCGTTGGAACCGTCAGAGGATAAGCTATCACCTCCATTTGGAATTTCTGCACGATCAAATCCCAACATGATCAACTAAAAATCCTCATTTATAATCACAAACCATTAATTCTCATATCAATTAACAACTAACAACAACCATCATCAACAACACAATTCCTATGATTACTAATCCTAATCTAAATACGATTACTAACATAGAATACACATAAAACACGTAAATGATATCGAGTAACCCTTCACCGTTACCTTTATGCGACTTCAATCGATTTCTAGAAAGTCTCCACCTACAATTAGATGACAAAAGATGAATATAATTCACCTTTGAAAAAGACGGATAAATTGAAAAGCGAGAAAGACGGTAATTTTATTACCAATACGGATAGAGGAAGATAAGAGGGGAAGAATAAGATGAACTTACGTGAATTTGACCAAGAAATGAGCGAGATATGACGATTCTAAGCTTGGATCAAAATGGAGGCAAGGTTTTGATGGTTTTCTTAAGGAGGAAGCAAGAGTTGTGTTTGTGTGAATGAATTAGGTTAGGAGGTAGTATGAGGGAGTATAAGGGAAAAAGTCAAGAAAAAGTCAAAGACGGCTTAAGACGGAATTCCCTTGAAATCTCGCGTAATATCCAAATACGAACTCGGAAATTCTAAATTCGACACAAGAAATTTAAATCTAAACTAAACTAAATTTTGCTGAAAAGTATCCGTATAATATTTTTAAATTACAAATAGGGTACATTTGCGGGTGTTACAATATTGGTAGCCTAAACTGGCGCAAAACGGGCTACCCCCTAAAAAAGAATTTTAAAGGAAATGTATAAGGGTTTGAAATGACCAGACATGCGTAAGTGTTTGAAATAATCATACATGTGTAAGTGTTTAAAATAAAGACAGAGGAGTGAAAATGATTTCCCTAACAAATAGAAAATGAAAATGAATAAGTGTGCTAATTTGGTGGCAATGTCAATTTGCGTCTCGAAAAGCGAACCCGACAAGGATTAGGAAATCCTAGATGAAGTTAGTTAAGAAAACTGACGAGTTTTTCCTTTATTATTCTTGTCGAATTTCAAATGCAAATGCAACTGTGCTTTTATGTACATTTAAAAAAGGGACGGGTTGAATCTTGTGAAGGATTGCCTACGTATTCATGAAAATGAAATAAAACCCTGTGCGTAGTTCGAGAATGTAAAAGAATAATTTTTCAAAGAAAAAGCTTGTAATAAACTTAGAATTCAATTTAGTTAATGACATGAGGATACCGTTCCTCAGACTGCCTTGGCATATATTGTGGAGTTTTGTCAAGAATGAGTCACTAGGTGGGCGAGGAGAAACGTGTAAAATCTCAAAATGCAAGAGCATGGCGACATTAATTTCGACTGGCCAGGGGCCGGTTTTATTTCGGGGCGCTGATCGGTTGTGTCGCAGTCCCGATACAAAAATAATTACCCACACTTAGGCTAACAACATAAAGAATGTAATTAGGGAAGTAGGGATTGATCCTCAGGGAGTACGTGTTAACTATGAATTGCTATGGGGTGATTTTTATTTAAGTTCGATTCATTTGAGGTGGTTATCTAAACTACTAACATGTACAATGACGATATTTAAATGACAAGTATGGAAATTGCAATAAATAAACTTAATCTAATTGATGACGGTAAAATAAGCTAACTAAATGACCACAAAAATTATGATGATCTAATAAAAACAATAGAAACTACCTAACAACAATAAAATAGAAACAACAATAAAAACTATCTAATGGCAATAAAATAAAACGATATAACAAACTAACTAAAACGATAAAATAAACTATCTAATCAAATTTATATAGAGAATTAGAAATTCATGTCAAATGATTCAAAAGCCTTATTGATACCAATATTAGAATTACTACGATTGTCTAAGCCTTGTAGCGGTATATTCCTCTTCGATTCGTACCGACTTTTTAATGGGTCCTAACGTCCTTTATCCTGGTTAGGTCACTAAACCCCTATTGGTAGTCCTAATTCCCATCCCAACTCTCGTTTCTAAGACGGAAATTGACTAATACAAACAATTGTTTATGGCCACTAAACAAAGTTATAGAATTTGACACAACCAAAGGAAGAAACAAACTAGATGGTTCTATTGTTATCGATCCTTCTTTTAATTCATTTTAACTAGCAAATCATTTCAATATTCCAATTTTATTTATTATGATTACATAATGATAATCTTACATTACTAGGTTTAGTTTATGTGATTAAATAAATTAAGAGGAAAATGATAAGAAAAATTAAACTACGAAATAAAAGTACTAAAATGATTAAGGTGATCAAGATTATATTAGTAATGATTCTAATGATGAATTTTATGATGATTATTATATCATTAGGCAAAATAAAATATGACATACTAAACGATATTTTGGTTTCAACTAGATTACTTTTATATGGATTTCCTACCAACAATAATATAAAAACAAGATTAATGAGATAATAGTTCATGAACTTAATATGATGATGAAAACAATACAACTAAAATAAATATTATAAAAAGAAAACAATGATGTCGGGAATTACGTAAATAAAGGATGGAAAATTACCGGGATTGGAGTACAATTATGTAAGAAAGAAAGCAAAGAACAAATATCCAACCCAATATAATGACAAATGCTTATAGAAACACTAGAGAAGTACCTGGAAATTGCTATAAAAATAGTCTAAGATTGCATAAACTATAAACTATGATCTAAAACTTATATGTAAAATATGTAATGTGTGTTGTGTTATGATTGCATGCCTTTTCTTCTCATGAGTTTAGGTTTATATAGGGCTGCTTAGCTGCTGTGTTTCGTCCAAACTCATACCCTAGACAACCTAATAAAGCACTCTATTAAGGCTTGGTAGAAGAAGAGCCAAGAAGCGTTCATCAACAGACATACCCGATCGGGTATATGGTAAATCCGATCGGGTATGTAACCCTGATGGATTATCTTCCGTCTCTTCGAACTTCTTCTTTGGGCACGGAATCCTATGCCTTGGTCTTGGTCAATGCAGCACGTAATTGGGCTTGGGCTAGTCTTCCTTTGACTTGGGTTGATGTTTTCCTTTGAGAAACAAAGTCAAAGTCCAAGATGAGTCCACTTGAGGAAGGATGTAGTGGAATCGTAGTCAAATCGTCATTTGACTATCATCAGTTCCTCATTAAACTTGTATTCTAGTGCCTTTTGTGACAACCCTCGCGAATGCGGAAATAAAACATACAAGCATGTGATATAATAAGCGGAAATACGGTATTTTAAAAACCTTTATACATGCAAGATAAGTATACGAGGAGTGTCAAATTACAAACCGAATACAAAATACTATAAGATAAGAGACGTAGTCTCTCAAAATGTTAACAATGTCAAAGTGTTTAGCAAACTAGCTAAAATCGTCTAGAGGTGAAACTTCCAGGGACAACGCCCGCTAGCTCACACCCGAACCCAAAATATCATAGCAAAAAGCCATCCAATCAAGCAACCTGTTCATCCATGAAAAACATGAACGCCACAGTCAGTGGGGAGTAACTCCGGGTTCTCCCAGCCATATCACATTAAACGTACATCAAAGGAAATACAAAAGTAAAAGCATGCGTATATAGATATACATGTGAAATACGATAAGAAATAGATAGGCAATTCAATATATAATGATAAGAGCATAAGGAATAAAAATCCGAATCCATCAAGTACACCAAAGACTACCACCTTAGGTCCTTAAGTCTACCCATCTCTCATTGATTATTTCAAGGTCAAGTAATTTAAGTTTAGGGTTCACGTGTGTGCGTCGGGAGCGTTTAAGCTCTGATACCAACTGTGACAACCCTCGAGAAAGCAGAAATAAAACATAACAAGCATGTGATTTATAAAGCGGAAAATACGGTATTTTAAAAACCTTTATACATGCAAGATAGAAATACGAGGAATGTCAGTAATTACAAACCAAATATAAAATACTACAAGAGACGTAGTCTCTCAAAATGTTAACCAACAACAAAGTTATTAGCAACTAGCTAATCAACGTCTAGAGGTGTTTCATCCAGGGACAATGCCCGCTAGCTCACACCCGAACCCAAAATACCACAAGCAAAAAGCCATCCAATCAAGCAACCTGTTCATCCATGAAAAACATGAACGCCACAGTCAGTGGGGAGTAACTCCGGGTTCTCCCAGCCATATCACATTAAACGTACATAGAAGGAAATACAAAAGTAGAAGCATGCATATATAGATATACATGTGAAATACGATAAGGATAGATATGCAATTCAATATGTAATGATAAGAGCATATGGAATACAAATCCGAATCCATCATGTTATACAAAGACTCGGGGAAGACACTCTTAGGCAACCGAATACACTCACTAGGGCTTGCATCTCACTGTTAGCGGTATAAGTTTGATAAGATTGAGACTCGACAAACAAACCATGCCAAGTCATGCAATGACCATGAATAAGCAATCATGTAATCACGCATCCAAAGACGACATCTCTCACGGTAAATGAAACGCACTAGCACCGTGTACATGGCAAGTATGATTAAAATCCATCCACGAGATACATCATTTCCATGAACGCATACACGATGCTACATTTCGTATATGTAGACTAATTTCCTCCTGGTAGCACGACGATATAAATATATATCCGGTCCTAGTCTAAATGTGACAACCCTCGCGAATGCGGAAATAAAAACATACAAGCATGTGATTTAATTAGCGGAAATACGGTATTTTAAAAACCTTTATACATGCAAGATAGAAAATATGAGGAGTGTCAAATATTACAAACCAAATGTTCTTCTTCCTCTGACTCGTCGTCTTCTGTGTCGAGATCTCCCCAGCAATAAGTCATCATGACTTGCTTGAATTCCTTCTTGGTTTTGTCTCGTTGATTTTTGTCTTTGATTTTCTTCCAGGTAGGGCAATCCTTAATCATATGATCATTGTCCCCACACTTGAAGCAACCACGACTTGAGAGAGACCCTTTTGACTCGATTGGCTTCTTATAAGGTTTGTTAGTGTTATTGTTAAACGTTTTTCCTTGTTTTTGATTAAAGAATTTTTTCCTAAAACGTCTAGCAAATAACACGGTTTCATCTTCAAGATCCGAGTCTTGTTTTTCACTAGACTCAGCTTGTAAAGCCACTTTCTTATTGTTACTATCGTTTGCCTCATCCTCATCAAGAGTAATCTCGTGAGCCATTAGGGTTCCGAGTAGCTCTTGATAAGATAGGTTAGATAGATCTTTACATTCCTCAATTACCGTCACCTTAGGTCTCCATCGTTTAGATAGACTTCTAAGGATCTTTCTAGCAATTTCCTCGGAGTCAAAAGTTTTTCCAAATTTTTCAATTCATTAATGATACTAGAGAAGCGAGTGGACATGCTATCAAGCGATTCATTTTGCTCCATAGAGAACAATTCGTAATTTCGCATGAACAAAGCAATACGTTGCTTTTTGACAACAGTCGTCCCCTCATAGGCTAACTCTAGACCATCCCATATTTCCTTGGCAGTTGAGCTAGATGAGAAACGGTCAAACTCAGTAGCAATCATGCCGGTTTGAAACAGAGTGATAACTTTTGAATTTTAGTGGAAGTGTCAGTAATAGATCCAAGCATGATCTTATTAGGGCCATTCTTAATGATTAGTCAATACTCCCAGTCATTACCCTTTATGTAATGAGTCATCATATTTTTCCATAAACTGTAGTTCTTTCCAATAAATACAGGACACTTCAGGTGTTTGGAATCCATTAAAATAAAATTAAATGCAGCGGAAAATAAATAAATAAAAGAGATAAAAACGGATCAGACTCCTTGCTGTAAGGCAATCAAGAGCACGAGGCTCTGATACCAATTGTAGAGTCTATTGATCGAATACGAAAGAGGGGGGTGAATTGAGTATTAAAAATTAGCCCCGCTTTTTCGATTTATATGATATGTAATTAATTATTTGATCTTATGAATTAAAATCAACTAAATAATTAATTAATGTAAGCACTAGTAACGAAATAACGAAAAGTAAAGAGAGGCACATGGATTTTTGAAGTGGTTTAGTTTCACAAGTCGAAACATACGTCCACTATTCTCGATTAATAATAATTAGTACCTTTCTCCGGATTACAAAAATTATCCACCCACTCGTGTAATCAACTATGATTATAACTCAAGGTGAGTATCGCTAAATACTTTATACTATCTTACGTTAATAAGAAAGTACAATATAACTCACACAGATTCTCGTTAAAGAATAAGTAAGATTATGTGATGTACTATTATCCAATAACGTATTTCATGTGAGCGATTGACAAAGAAGATGCACGACTCTTTTGAAAAACAAACGCTAAAAATAATAAATATTTCGCTCAAGGTTTGCTCAAAACGGTTTGTAAAAAATCTCTCAATGTGTATATCAAAGTCGTTCTGTATGATTGCGATGGAAGGAGTATTTATAATAGAAGTACAGGAGATATAAAATCTAAAACCCTAGCTTAATATTTAAGAAAGATATTTATCTTTAATATTTCAAAATATTATTTGCTTTATCTTTTAGAAATATATTTATCTTTAATATCTCAAAATATTGTTGTAAAGATATATTAGAATCCTAGGTTAAGGTAAACAAGGAAACAAGTTTATGTTCGCCGAAATCCTTATTGTCACGAAACCCTAGGAGCACGCAACCCTAGGAGGCACAATCCCTTGGTTTACACGAAACCCTAGGTGGCACAACCACTAGGTGGCTTATTAGGTTAACAACAAATTGAGATAGAATATATTAGAAACCCTAGGTAGCATGACAACCTATAAGTTGTATTACTAACCAATAGAACCTCATAAATACATCCTCTATTAAAACTATTGATAAATATAAAAATACTCTTTCTCTTTTTGAAAACATTTAAAATATTTATTTCCAAAATCATGCATTAACTTTTATCATCCAAAGTTATAGGTCCAAGCTTATGTAAAGTTATAAGTGAGTCATAACTTTACAAACTTAAAATCACTCAAATGGAATATTTACCGAATGACGACCTATACTATCTAATCTTCACAAAGATATTCAGTATACGGATCATCTCTTCATCTTGATCACAAAGACCCTCCATCTTGAGTCTTGTGTTATTTGAAGTAGATCTTGCTTGAATTGTTTCTTCAATGTTATAACCAAGGTAGCTATAACTTTGCATAAGAACTTCCAAAGTTATACCTGAAGTTCTTATAACTTTGTCTCACAGAACTTGTCAAAGTTATGTCTGAAGCTCCTATAACTTTGATCTTCTTTCATGTAATTGTTGTTGGCTATGATAAGACTAAAGCACACAATTACATGCATATGATGTATAAAGTAAAGCACATTATCAAGTAAACACATATCTTTATCAAAACTATAAAATAGGTCCAACAAAAACCCTAATTAAAACTCCGTTACATAAAACCCTAAATAAAAATAAGCAATATAGAAATTAAAATATAAGAACTTGCAAATTGTATTAATATAGATTAACGTATTATATACATGTTCGTAAATTGAATATTCGTTCATACTTTTGAATTTTTTTAATGGAATTTGAGGAGGGCTAATGGGTAGAGAGGAGGTAGAGATTATGTTTGATGTGTTTTTTTTGTGAAAGGGTAACAAATGAAAAATATGGTGTAGAAAGTACTAAAATGAGTAAAAAAACGTAATGCGAAAAAAAACTCCGTAAAGTTTTTGGGCTGTATAGTTCTATCTGCTTAGAAAAAAGATTCTGAGTATGCTAGCAAGTTATATTAGACAGTCTGAGTATCACAATACATTTCTCGAGCTTTATCATTCATTCCGCTAAGGAAAATATATTCTGATTATAGTAGTAATGTTTTTTTGCGGTATAATTCTATCATCTTTTAAAAAAGATTCCGAGTCTCTAGTAAAGTTATTGTGCTTAGTCCTCTATATATTATGGGAATTTATTTTTGTTGATTTTTTAGTAGGTGAAAGGACACTTATACCCTTGAAGGTAATACATCTGATGTAAAGTCCATGTAATACGGAAAAAAGGATGTGGCATTGGAGGTAGGGGTGTTCACCGGTTCAAAACCGGACCGGACCGGATAACCACATATTCCAAGACCGGAAACCGGACCGGTTAAGAGGGGGACCGGACCGGACCGGAACCCTTAAGGTCCGGTTTTTTCCGGGTTTGGACCGGACCAGTCCTTCTTTTAAAGGGAAAATTGAAATTTTTTTTAAGTATGAACCGGACCGGACCGGAGACCGGTCACCAAATTTTTTGGGACCCGGAGACCGGACCAGTATGTTCCCGGTCAGGACTGGACCGGACCGGACGGTCCGGGCCACTTTTTGTTCACCCCTAATTGGAGGTAGTGCCTCAAACCTTTTTTTTAATTAAAAAAAAAAGAAGAAAAAAACACTTAGCATAGAAATAAAAATTTTGAGCTCACTATTTTGTTAACATCGAAAATTCTTGATCATCAAGATAAACTTTATGAGCATAGACATTAAATTCATAACCATCATAATAAACTTTTTGAGCTACAAACAAAATTATATGTATTCTAATGAAGTTTTCGTATAACTGTATCTGCTGCGAAAAAGATTTCGACTATAATTGTATCCGTTAAAAAAAAAGATTCTGAGTATGGTATTAAAGTTTTTGAGTTGTATAATTCTATCATCTTTGAAAAAAGATTCCGAGTATCCTACTAAGGTTTTTTGTACCCATATGTATCGCATAAAAAAAATTATGAGTATTCTACTTAAGTTTTCTTTACTTGTATAGATATTTTTGCCTTCAAAAATACGAGTATTCTAATGAAATTTTTGTGCTTGATCCTCTGAGTCGTAAATTATGAGACTTTTTTAGTATCATAACAAAGTTTTTGAAGCTGTATAGTTTTATCGGCTTAGAAAAAATATTCCGAGTATGCTAACAAGTTATATTATACTTATCTAACAATTAAATTTTCCAACTTTATAATTCTATCCACTAAGAAAAAATATTCAGATTATGGTTGCAAAGGACCTGCGTCTGAGCAACTAATCTCTGACAACGACGATGAGAGTGAATTTGAGTTGTGTCTTGTCGGCAATTTAGATTCAGAACCAGATTCAGAAGATGATGAAGAGGTTAGCCATCTTGAACATAAAAAGCAAGTTAGGAAATTGTCTAAGAAGTCTTTAATTAAGTATTTTTGAAGAAACCTTAGATCGTTGTCATGAACAGAGTCTTGAATTAAAAGATCTTAAGGAACAAATTCTTGACATTGCTGAGGAAAACCAACTTCTAAAGGCCAAAGCTAAAAAGATGAAATCTAAAGTTATGGCAACTTCAGCTACAACTTCAGACATGACAAATGTTGAGAAAGAAGCTCTTGAGTCTAAAGTTATAGCTGATGAAGCTATAATCGCAGAGTTAAAACTCAACATTAAGCATCTTCAAGCCAAAGTTATAGCTAATGAGGCTATAACTTTAGAATTGAAGAAAGTCAATGAGCTTTTAAAATCTGAAGCTAAGGCAAAGGAAGTTGATATCATTGATCACAAGAAAGAAAATTTTTTTCTTTCTCAGCAATTGAAAGATATTGAGGCTGAATTCTCCCAAGCCAAAGATCGACATAATGAGGAGAAATTTATCTTGAACAAACGTTTTAATGATTTTCGTGAAAATTTTAAAAAGAACAATCCCTCCAAAGACTCGAATATAAACCATTCGATATCTGAAAAAGAAATTCAGTCTTTGAAGGAATTGCTCCTACATGCACGAAAAGTTCATGATAAATGGGAAGGAAGTCAAAAAGTCTTAGACTTTCTTACCGAACAGTCTAACAATAACATGAAGATGGGTCTAGGACATGAATGCTATAGTCAAAGAGACCATGATAAGTGCAAATCCACTCCATCTGACCGTGATTTCAGAAGAAGGAAATATGTCAATCTTTCAGAATATCTGATTTGCAATTATTGTGGTCACAATGGTCATGTTAAAGAAAATTGTGTCAAATATGTCAACGACAACAAAAATCAAACTGATTTTGTTAAAGAACATGACGTTTCTAGTATTGATGAGTCTGAACCTGAACTTCAACGTGAAGAATTTAGAAATAATGAGTTCAGATGATTTTATGACATAGCTTTCGATTACGCATCTATACCTTCAAAATCTAAAGCATATGTGAATCAGAAGCAGTCATTTAAATCTAGTGTGCGTCACAACAATAGAAAATACTATAATAAACCTAGACAATCCTATGTTAAGACCAAAACAATTATAAAACAGGTATGAGTTAAGAAAGATCAAATTTATAGAGTCACTAAACACAAAGGACCCAACTTAGCGTGGGTACCTAAAAGCTGTATTTGATTCCCTTGCAGATAATAGTGAAAGAAAATAATCTATGGTATCTCGACAGCGGTTGTTCGAGACACATGACCGAAAATAAGAATTTTTTTCTTTCACTAGAGCCCTTCGACGGTGGCAAGGTCACTTTTGGAGACAACAAGAAGGGCAAGATAATTGGTGTAGGTAAGATTGGTATATCTTCTTCTCATGCTATTAATAATGTTTATCTGGTAGATGGTCTTAAACATAACTTGCTAAGTATCTCTCAATTATGTGATAAAGGCAATAAATTAGTTTTTCATTCAAATGTTTGTCGCATCATAATTGAAGGTACAAGTAATGTTATTCTAGAAGGTCTACATAAAAGGAACGTGTATATGATTGATTTAAACAAAGTTACTACAAGTTCCTTTACATGCATGAAAGCTACTGTAGATGATTCATGCTTGTGGCCCAAGAGGTTTGCACAGATTAGTCCAACAATTTTAAAGAAACTCAAATTGTGGGATTTAGTTGAGGGTTTACCCTCAATCAAATTCGAACAAGAAAAAATGTGTGACTCATGTGCCCGATGTAAACAAGTTAGATCTTCATTCAAACCAAAACGAGTAGTAAGTACAAAACGTCCACTTGAGTTGGTACACATGGATTTGTGTGGACCTACCGTGGTGGATCAAGGTACGTATTCGTCCTAGTCGACGACTACTCAAGGTATGTATGGCCTATCTTTCTATTTACTAAAGATGAAACTTTCGATGAGTTTGTAGTATTAATGAAGCTTGCCCAAAAAAAGTATGATACAAAGTTAGTTTCCATTCGTACGGATCATGGCACCGAATTTGATAATCAAGCTTTTATAGAATATTGTAGGGAGAATGGTGTAGGACATAACGTTTCTGCACCACGAACCCCACAACAAAACGGTGTCGTGGAACGTATGAATAGAACCTTAGAGGACATGACTTGCACTATGCTTTTGTGTAGTGGCCTTCCTAAGAAATTTTGGGCCGAAGCCATTAGTACTGCATGCTACGTGCAAAATAGAGCTATGATTAGACAAATTCTCAAAAAGACTCCCTATGAACTTTTAAGAGGGAGAAAACCCAATATAGCTCATCTTCGTTGCTTTGGAAGTAAATGTTTTGTCCATAATAATGGAAAAAGTAATTTAAGGAAATTTGATCCACGAAGTGACGAAGCTGTGTTTGTTGGTTACTCTAAATCATAGCAAAGCTTATAAAGTTTTTAACAAAAGAACTTTGTGCATAGAAGAAAGTGTTCATGTTGTATTTGATGAAGATAATGTGCCTGAACAAAGTGAACAGAATGAAGAAGAAGACATGGATGATCCCGATTTTTGCCTTACTAGGGACGATTTACCAGAAATGAATGAAGAAGTTATTCAAGGAATCAATGATGACCTTGATAAATCCGCAAATAATCTTGAAAAGAGAATTGAGACAATTGTTGATGATGCGAATGTCTCTTATCAAAACAAGGAAAAGGAAACCGAAGTTATAACTGATGATGCTATAACTTTGGACCCACATCAATATATTATAACTAAAGTTGTACCAACTTCAGCTATAACCCCGGAGTCCAACTCAGGGGGAACCAATCTTGACTCTGAATCATTTGAAGAAAGTGAGAGTTCATCAGATGATGATGGGCCTAGGAATTTGAAGAATTGGAAATATAAGAGTTCTCATCCTATGGATAGCATCCTAGGAAGTTTGAATAAGGGAGTTCAAACAAGACGAACTTAAAATAAATTTTGTTCATTCTATTCCTTTCTGCCTACCGTAGAGCCTACCAACATAAAAAAAGCACTTGCAGAATCCGACTGGATTGTGGCAATGCAAGAGGAGCTTCAACAATTCGAGCATAATAAAGTTTGGCATCTAGTGCCACGACCCACAAATTAAACTGTGATTGGTACTCGATGGGTATTCAGAAATAAATTGGATGACTCAGGAGTTATAGTTCGTAACAAGGCTCGATTGGTCGTTCAAGGATATAATCAACAAGAAGGGATTGATTATGACGAGACCTTTGCACCTGTACTCCTGTAGCAACACTTGAAGCTATTCGTCTGCTTATCGCCTTCGCAGCTCATAAAGGAATGAAACTGTACCAAATGGACGTTAAGACTGCATTGTTTATCGGATATTTGGAAGAAGAGGTTTTTGTTGAACAACCTCCCGAATTTTTAAATAGCAAATTTTCAAAACCATGTTTTTAAACTCGATAAAGCTTAATATGGTTTGAAACAAGCACCTAGGGCATGGTATGGCAGATTGTCAAAATTTCTATTACAAAATAATTTTAAAAGAGGATCTGTCGACAAAACCCTATTTCTAAAATCCGAGGGTTCTGATTTACTTGTTGCTCAAATTTATGTAGACGATATTATTTTTGGTTCTACTAACAATAAATTGTGCAAGTAGTTTTCAGATCTAATGACCTTTGAATTTGAAATGAGCATGATGGGAGAATTGAAATTCTCAAAATTCAACAAACTAAGGAAGGAATAAAGATTCACCAACAAAAATATGTCAAGTAGATAATCAGAAAATTTGGTCTGGAGAACGCTCATCCAATGGACACACATATGGTAATTGATAAAAAGTTAACCTTAGACGAAAATGGTATGTGTGTCGATGAAACTACATATCGAGATATGATTGGTTCTTTATTATATTTAACTGCAAGTAGACTTGACATTATGTTTAGCGTATGTGTCTGTGCTAAATTTCAATCTTGTCCTAAAGAGTCACATATGATTGCACTTAAACGTATCTTGAGATATTTAATTGGTACATGTAATTTATATTTGTGGTATCCACTTGAGTGTAATTTCGATCTAGTAGGATATTCAGATGCAGATTATGCAGGTTGTTCTTTAGATAGAAAAAGTACCTCTGGATTCGCTACGTTTGTTGGACCATGCATAATTACTTGAGGCTCAAAGAAGCAAAATTCGGTTGCGTTATCTACTGCTGAAGCCGAATATATCGCTGCAGGACTGATATGTTCTCAACTACTTTGGTTAAAGCAACAACTATGTGATTATGGTGTTAATGTTAGTTGCATGCCTGTATTTTGTGATAATACGAGTGCTATTATTATTTCTAAGAATCCAGCTCAGCATTCTCGTATTAAGCATATAGACATTATTTTTTATGCGACCATGCATGTAGAAAAGGGCAACATTAAACTCGAATTTTGTAGTGCTGAAAATCAGTGGGCTGACATTTTAACAAAGGCGTTAGCGAGAAGACGTTTTGAGATTTTGCGGTTGGAAATTGGTTTAATCAGTAGCAATTAAATTCGTCATATTTATTTTATGAACCTGCGTGACTGGTTAGAATAAGACAAGATTATATGACTCTGTTCGTGTATTCCATTGCTAGTATATTTGTGTTTAATATTATATATTATACGTGAGTATCTTGCATATTAAGTATTTTATGGATATTGAATTATGGACCACAAATTTGCCAAAAATCTATCTTATTCACTTTCCAAATTAAACCAAAATTCTACCCATAACACCCATGTTGACCGAACTCCAAAACAACACTATCTTACCATATTTTTTTATTTACCTAATCCTATCCTTACCATATATCACCTATATTTACCCTAGATTCCTTTTACTATCCTACCAAAATTCAAAAAAAAAGGACTCTATAGCCGGCACTTCACGTGCCGCCTACAAAACCCAAACCCCAACACTACCCTTCATAATTACCTATCACTATCACCATTAACGCACATCACCTTCTCCAATTTTCTCCTTCTTCACAAAACAACAACAATAAAAAAAAAATCAACACCATCAACAATGGCTTCCACACGGTCCAAAAATACCAACACCTCAAACTCCAAAATTCCAACACCTTGCATGCCCAATAATCTCTCTCCTAAACCAAACCAAAAATCACCCAATTTGACCCAAACCGAGTCGGGTTCGGTTCTTGAAGGTACAAAAAGGCGTAGATTAAATAAGGGGAATAATAGGGTACAAGATGATGCTAATACGGACAAAGAAAACACGGAAATCGAGGGAACAAAACGCCCCCTGTTTCGCGTGTTTTCACCTCAAGAAACGGCATCCGGACTTGACAAGCTTTGTTTAACAAAGGATCAACGAAAATTGGTTAAGCGGGTTGCTAAATATGGTATTCATGGAGGCCAGGTTGTAGTTTCCTGAAGGCATGGCGTGAAAAATATGAAGCTTTGGCATTCTTCAACAATTTCTTAAATTTTCAAGAGTGGGAGCAAGTGTCTCGGTTTTCGGGTCCTGTATACCCAATCGAGGTAATTCAATTTTATGCTTCTATTTCTTTGAAATCTAGAGTTTTGCTTGCCGTGGTGAATGGCCGCGCAGTTTCGGTTTCTATTGACGATTTTTGTACTCTGTTTTTGGTTCCTGATGGTGGAATCACAATTGACCCGAGTACGTCATGGGACGAATTGTCGGACCCGGCTAAGTTGGAGGTTAAGCGGTATTTTGATGATCGGGCTACATTGACTAGTTGTGTGTTGGCGGGGAATTTGTCCCTAAAATTAAAATTTCTGTAGAATTTTCCGTGGAATACGGTGGTTCCGCATCGGGGTGGACGGAATAAGATTGCATGTTATGAGATGATGGTGGTTAAGAATTGGTTGGAAGGTAACCGTGTCAACCTTGCTTTCCTTGTTTTTTCTCGAATTTCTCAAACTAGCTTTTCGGTGACCGAGGATAAAATCAATCCGACCCTCGACTTACCCTATGGGATGTGGGTGTCTCGGGTTCTTGAGGCTAAGGGCGTTGTTGATACGACTTGCTATGGCGTCAATTTGAACGATGTTATGAATGATACGTACTTGAAATTTATGAAAATGGAGGCATTGGGTCCGGAATTGGCTTTTCAATCAAAGGGTGGCTCGGTTGTTGTCTAACCGAATGTGGCTGATTTCTCGGGGATTGAGTCTAAATTTGAATTGTTTATGGGAAAGGTTATGGAGCGCCTTGATGCGGAAGACAATAAAATCAATGCGGTTGTTGACAAGGTGGTCAAAATCGTGGCTATGGGGAGCTCTAGCTCAACCCGTGACCGTGGAGGGTCGGGTGTGAGTAATGAGTTGAGAGGTTGGATGACGGGAGTTGATGGTTGCCTAGCAAAAATTGAGAGGAATGTTGTCGATATTCGACAAGAGTTATTTAGGCAACGGGATCAGATGCAATTCTTGGTTAGCCAAGGAGGTGCGTTGGTGAAGAGTGGTTCAGAAATGCGCGACGGTATGCACACCATTTATGATGCGACGGAGGCTCTATCTATGAAGGTTTGGAACTTTGATTCATGCCTCGCCGCCCAAGCTAATGACGTGAAGGAGTGCTTTGATCGCTTTTCTACTCTGGAGTACCGTACCCAACCCGACTATATTGACCTCAATATCATTCGCCAACCCGATTTGCCTTGATTTGTCTCGTCTTACCTTGTTTGTTTCTTAAACTACTTATTCCATTCGGCCCATTTTGGCTTATACTCTATTCGGCCTATTGGCACTAACACTTTTAATTGTGGCTTGTAGTTTTAATTGACATTTAGTATTTTATTTTGCTTGCTATGAATCGTTTAGTATTGCGTATTTTGCATATCTATTTCTTTCCTTGGAGTATGTTATTCTAGTCATTTTATATCCTTGTTCTTGTCTTTTCAATGATGCCAAGAGGGGGAAGAAATGATATGATTTGAGTCTTTTCTTAAGCTTGCTTCTTGTCAAGACTCGTTATCTCTTAAAGTCTTTCAAGTTATAACTTTCGCTAAGTTGTTATGTTCTTGCGATCAACGTTACTATAACTTTGGTAGTATTTTGTTGAGGGGGAACCATACTTAGTCACATTCATAAGAAAAATCATAAGAGACTTGTCATCATAAAAAATGGGGAATTTGTTGGACCTATTTTATAGTTTTGATAATGACATGTGGTTACTTGATAATGTGCTTTACTTGATATATCATATGCATGTAATTGTGTGCTTTAGTCTTATCATAGCTAACAACAATTACAAGAAAGAAGATCAAAGTTATAGGAGCTTCGGACATAACTTTGACAAGTTCTGTGAGACAAAGTTATAAGAACTTAAGGTATAACTTTGGAAGTTCATATGCAAAGTTATAGCTACCTTGGTTATAACATTGAAGAAACAATTCAAGTAAGATCTACTTCAAATAACACAAGACTCAAGATGGAGGGTCTTTGTGATCAAGATGAAGAGATGATCCGTATACTGAACATCTTTGTGAAGCTTAGACAGTATAGGTCGTCATTCGGTAACTATTACATTTGAGTGATTTTAAGTTTGTAAAGTTATGACTCACTTATAATTTTACATACTAAAGTTCAAAGTTATAGCTCGGACCTATAACTTTGGATGATAAAAGTTGATGCATGTAACACCCCGTAATTTGAAAGACCGAAATTATATTTGAAAAGTAATAAATTTAATTTATTTTAATTTATTACGATTTATTTGAATTTATGATAATTTAATATAATTATTTTGAATTTATTTGGAATTAAAGAGTAGGTTTTACGGTTTAAACCCGAACCTCATTTAACTATTCCCGAGTCAACTTAAGTCCCGAAACAAACCCGAAACCCGACTCCTACATGTGCCACACGCCCAAATCACCTTTTTCCCTCATTTTAGATCTTTTGATTAAACTTGATTAAACTAATACAAATATCTAAGATATTTGTAACTTTATCGATCTGTCAACTTAAATTCCGCAACAAATCGCTTAAAAACAGTCCCGACTTCTTCCTCTTCCACACGCCTCTTCCTCTTGTTCCCTTAGGATTAGATATTTTCATTAAACTAACATAATATCTAATAATATCTAGATATTTGATTAAACCAACATAATATCTAATAATATCTAGATATTTACCATAATATATTTATAAAACCCGAGTCAATCCCGTAACAACAAGTTCAAAACCCGACTCCCGTTAATCCCCTATATTACACGGTCCAACCTCCCCTCTTACTCACTTATTATCTTTTTATTTTACATTAAATCAACTTAATATCTACTTAATACCTTCTTTAATATAATCACAATTGTTCTTGGTGTTCTTGATCGTTCTTGAGCAAAATCGTCACAAAACCTTCGTTACTTGGCCAAATCCGTTCTAAATTATATTTCTAGCGTCTCCTCTCCGCTCTTCATCTCCGTGTACGTTTCATTTTCAATTCCGACAAAATCGTTTTCAACACTTTAATTGTTGAAATCAAGTTTTAATACGAATAATGTTATTTTTGTCATTTATTATAGGAGAAGATTATGAAGACGAGTTTGGTGACTCGTATAGTTTAGAAGAAGATTAGTAGCCGGGTTTTTAGGTCTTATTTTGGTGCTATTTGGTTTTGTGCTAGCCAAGGTAACGATTACCGAGTTACTCGACGAATTAATGTCACATATGTTCTTTTTGTTATTTACAGTTTTAAGTAGTAACATGCTAGGTTGTTATTATTATTAAGTTTTATGAATATTTAACATATTTAGTGTTTTTGACATGTTGGATGATTTGTTCATAATCATAATTTTTGTATGAATGATGGTTGAATTGGTTGTTAAAATGGATGGTTGTTAATTAAAACATGTTAGAAATAAAATAGGGGTTGTTGTTGGTGGTGGCCGTGTGTGGTGGACGAGAAACAGGCCGGTTCAGGCCAGTTCAGACCCGGTTCAGGCCCGGTCCAGGCCCGGCAGATCCGGTCTAGGTTGGCCCGTTATTTGGCCCTTTGGGCTTGTGTCGATACTTGATTGTTTTGTTGTTGTTTTGACGGGTTTTAAATATGTTAAGCATGCGGGAAATATTAAGAAAACGATTTTAGAAATGTTGACCAAAACCGGCCCAAACCAGCCCGTGGGCCCAGTCCAGGCCCGGTCCAACCCATGACCCGTGAGCCCTCCTTTGGGCTTGTGACGGTTTTTGAGTTTATTGTTATTATTATATCATGTTTTGGTAATATTTAGCAAGTGGGAAATTTTAATAAGTAAATTATTTAATTAAACGGTTTTCATAATATTATTATTTCTCACATGTTAGAAATTATAGCATGAGATTGTAGTTTAATTTGATATTCCTTAAGTCAAGCGGGTTTCGTAAGATTCAATAATTCACATGTTAGAAATTAGAATAAAATAGCATGAAATGAATATGATGTTCTTATGTTCAAGCCTAAATGGCTAAGACTCTGTTTCTAGCCGGTTTGACCAAACGGGTTTGGTCAAACTATGATCTCGTCAGCCCCGTTTTGACTGATGACCCGTCGCGGGACTCGGGTCGGGGATTTGTCTTCAGGTAAAGTTTTATTTAATGAATGAATGAATGAGCCTTAGTAGATATGAGGCGATATGATATTTGAATGTGATTTATATGCAATTAGTCACATGATAGGAAGTTTTTCCCGTGACTGCTTAATTGTATGATATATGTCGTGTTGACTAAGTACTCATAGAGAATTATGATTATATGGCGTGTTGACCATTCTAATTCTAAATGAGTACCTTAGACCATGACATTGATAGGCCTTACTACCTTTAACGAGTATATAGTTCACAGCTTGATAGCTTTTGTGTCACTGGCCTGGGATTTTGATACCAAGCCGGGGCATGGCGCCTAATTGCTTCCACTTTGGGAATGGAGCCAGCTTAAGTACTAGCCAACTCTGCTTAGGGGGTCGCCTAGTAGAGATTCTCATTTACTTTTGGTCATGAGACAGGGAATGGGTTAGCTGTGTCGCTAGGTCTGATCAGTCTAGGACTAGGATGTTTATCCTACCTTGTGGTATAGCCTCGAGTTACAGAAGTCGTCTATTGACTGTCCTAAGAACTTATGCCTGTTTGTAGAAGTATTTGTCTTTCATGTTTGGATGATTCTATGAATCTTAGAAGGTGAGATGCAAGCCGGCTAAGGTTGATAGAGTTTGTATTACCGGTTGTTAACTGATTCACATGATAGCTTGCATGAGTAGCTTAGCCTTCATATGCTAGGTTATGTGTTAGTTATTTGTTTCATAACATGAAAAGCATATCGTATATGTTAAGGTTTTGTATTTTCCATATACATCTCTTTATGTTATTCATGTTTTATTAAACTCGACATTTCGTGGCTGGGAGAACTCGGAGTTACTCCCCACTGACTGTGGCTTCCGTGTTTATATTTAATGCGTTGGCAGGTTTGTGATGCATACTTGGGTACATTGACGAGCTAGCGAGTGAAGTATTACCTTGGACCTATATTCGGTTCTTAGGATTGTATTATTTAATACACTCTTTTATTTTCGTATTTATTAGGGAGATATGTCTCCCGTTTTAGATACTTCTTATGTATAATATTATTTCCTTTTTGTTATGAACCTTTTTATTTAAGACACCTTTGTGAGATAGAATGGTATAATACAATCCGGTTTTAAAATTTACCGATTTTCACTAAAGTGAACCTATTAGAAACGTATTCTCATCTTTTATTTATTTAATTACTTGTTTATCTTTCCGCAAATTTGAGGGTGTCACAGTTGGTATCAGAGCATTTTTGCTCCCGACGCACGTTTGTGTACCCTATTATAAATAACTTGACCTTAATAAAATAATAAACTTGTGAGATAGAAGGGTAGGATGGGTAGATTAGGATTTATGGGTTGTATTCGTCAAATTTGTGCTTGCTAAATGATTACGTACTAATCGGGGGTTTTCTTTTGCAAATATGCCTGCAGTCCGAGAATTGACAACGAACGACGATCTATCAGCTCTTACCGGAGTTATTAGACCAAACCAGCAAAATCCACAAAATCACAGCAAATCCTATTCCTAATCCTATTCCCGACCGTGAGAGACACGGAAGTTGTTCATGGGTTGCTTCCCAACTATCTAGGAGCCAAGCCAAAACCTACGGTGGTGAGGTAGATCCCCTTCAGCTTTCGGGGTGGTTACGTGAAATGGAGAAGAGTTTTTCTCTTTATGATGTCCTTGAAGAGGATAAAGTCCGTCTTGCTTCTCACTTCTTAGTGAAAGAAGCCGATCAGTGGTGGACTCTTTCAGGTCCTACTGCTAAGTTGGAGCCTAATTTCGGGTGGAC
>JAIUZE010023545.1:0-32051 GCA_022085475.1 Heliosperma pusillum
AAGGTTGGCCCACACGTGCTAAAGATGGTTGAGCATGTGGACACCCTAGATCGTCTAGGGGTTAAGATTCCAAAGAAGCTAGTGGTTGGCCGCATCCTTCACTCACTTCCTCCCAAGTTCACCCAAACTAGGGCGAACTATAACATGCATGGCAAGGACAAGAGCTTTCATGAGCTCAATTCCCTCCTTACCTAAGTCGAAAGGGATATGGAGGCTAGTGGGAGTGAGAAAAGGGATGTTCTTTCAATGAAGTTGAAGAACTTAAGCCTTGGGGTTCAAAATGGAAAGGGCAAAGCTAAGGCCCAATTTAAGAAGCATGGGAAAGGAAAGGGAAAATTTATAATGTATAACAATGCCAAGGCTAAGGGCAAGAAGCATGCCGACGCCGAATGCTTTTATTGTAAAGGTAAGGGACATTGGAAACGCAAAATTGTCCCAAGTATTTAAAGGATAAGAAGGACGGATGTGTAACACTGTCAGGTATAATACTCTTTTCTCTCTATATGATAGATATTAACTATGCTTGCACTTCTACTTAGGTATTTGATACCGGATGTGGTTTTCACCTTTGTAATCATTAACAGGGGCTGAAGGACGTGCGAGCACTAGCCAAGGGTGATGTAAACCTACGCACGGGGAATGGAGCAAGAGTACCCGCCGTTTCCGTAGGAACTTATGTACTCACCTTAGCTAGTGGTCTTGAATTGTATCTAAATAATTGTTATTTTGTACCCTCCTTGACCAAGAACATTATCTCCATATACGTGCTTGACGCGGAGGGTTTTTTTTGTATCTAAATAATTGTTATTTTGTACCCTCCTTGACCAAGAACATTATCTCCATATACGTGCTTGACGCGGAGGGTTTTTTTTTGTAATCAAGAACAATAGTTGTTCGTTTTCTTTTAATTATGTGTTTTATGGTAAAGCCGTCTCTATTGGAAGTATTTATGTTCTAGATAATGTTAATGAAGTTTATCATGTAGAGAGTAAGAAGCTCAAATTAGGTGAACCTAATCAATTATACCTTTGGCATTGTCGTTTAGGTCATATAAACGAACGACGCATAAAGAGACTTGTTTCAACGAAACTTCTCAAACCATTTGATTATGAATCTTATGGTGAATGCGAATTTTGCCTTTTGGGCAAGATGACTCGTGCTACTTTTACGGGAAAACGGACACGAACCAGTGAGGTATTACGCCTTGTACATACGGATGTGTGTGGCCCAATGACTCTCTAAGTTAGAGGTGGTTAAAATATCTTCAATACCTTTACCGACGATTTGAGTAAATATGGATATGTCTAGTTAAAGAGGCATAAGAGTGAAGCTTTTGAAAAGTTTAAAGAGTTTCAGCATGAAGTAGAAAACCAATTGAATAAAAAGATTAAAACCCTACGATCCGATCGTGGTGGTGAATATCTAAATAATGAATTTGATTCACAACTAAAATATTCTGGTATAGTATCACAATGGACTCCTCCTGGCACACCTCAACTAAATGGTGTGTCTGAAAAGAGAAACCGAACTTTATTAGATATGGTTCGGTCAATGATGAGTCTCACAGAGCTTTCTGGTTCATTTTGGGGATTTGCTATCTTAACCGCAATATTTTCACTAAATCCTAGCCCGACTAAAGCGGCAGACAAGACTCCATATGAAATATGGAAAGGAAAGGCTCCTTATTTGTCACTTATGAGAATTTGGGGTTGCGAAGCGTATATTCATGACAAGTCTAACGACAAACTCGCACACAGATCCAACAAATGTCTTTTTATAGGGTATCCTAAGGAAACATGTGGTTATTACTTCTACAACCGTCACGAGGACAAAGTGTTTGTATCTCGTGATGCTGTCTTTCTAGAAAACGATATCGATTCTAATAGACATAGTGGGAGAAAGTTTGAACTTGATGAAGTTCAAGAGCCACAAACCAAGAATGAAGTAGAGGAAAACGTTCCCTCCTCTTCTGAAACGGTTGTTGTCCCTAGAAGGTCAAGTAGAACTGTTCATCAACCTGACCGTTACCTCGGATGCATCGAGGAAGATGGAGATTTGTTACTTTTTGAAAGTCATGAACCAACCACCTACAAGTCAGCCGTTTCTAGTCTCGACTCCACGCATTGGCTCGAGGCCATGCGATCCTAATGGATTCTATGCGCGAAAATCAAGTATGGGACTTGGTAGACTTACCTGAGAAGGTACGACCTCTTCAGTGCAAGTGGATCTAGAAGATCAAAATCGGCATAGATGGACATAATAATGTCTACAAAGCTAGATTGGTGGCGAAAGGCTTCACTCAAGTTCATGGTTTACACTATGATGAAACCTTCGCCCCAGTCGCTATGCTTCGATCCATTAGGATTCTCGTAGCGGTTTCCGCTTTTCATAACTATGAAATTTGGCAAATGGATGTCAAAACCGCCTTCCTGAATGGGATTCTAGAAGAGGAAGTGTACATGACACAACCTAAAGGTTTTGTGGATAAATCCAACCCTAAGAAGGTGTCCAAACTTAAGAGATCCATTTATGGTCTTAAGCAAGCATCCAGGAGTGTTGAGGAGCCATGTTTATACATAAATTTTAATGGGAGCAAAGTTACTTTCCTTATTTTGTATGTGGATGACATAGATCTCATTGGGAATGATATACCAATGCTTACTTCTACAAAGGAGTGGCTAGGGAAACATTTCCAGATGAAGGATTTGGGAAAGGCACAACGCATTTTGGGTATCCGGATCTATAGAGATAGATCCAAGAGGATACTAGCATTAAGTCAAGAAGCTTATATAGATAAGATTCTTGATCCGTTCAAAATTAAAGACTCTAAGATAGGCTTTCTTCCAATAGGTCATTGTATCACTCTGAGCAAATCATAGAGTCCTACCGTTACCGAAGAGATTGAACACATAAAGTTTATCCCTTATGCTTCCGTAGTTGGATAAAATCATGTATGCTATGATGTTTACTCGCCCCGACGTCGCATATGCTTTAAGCATGACGAGTCGTTATCAAGCCAATCCAGGTGAGAGTCACTGGATAGCCGTCAAGAACGTCCTTAAGTACTTACGAAGGACTAAAGATTCGTTCTTGGTGTTTGGAGGAGAAACTGAGTTCCGTGTAAAGGGTTACACGGACGCTAGTTTCCAAACTGATAGGATGATTTAAAATCCCAATCTGGTTATGTCTTTATGCTGAATGGAAGAGTTGTTTGCTAGAAGAGCTTCAAGCAAAGCATTACTACGGATTATACAACGGAAGCTGACTACCATGCAGCATCTGAGGCTGCTAAGGAAGCTGTGTGGATTCGGTAATTCATGGAATGTCTAGGAGTAGTCCCCACCGTCGCAGATCCAATCACGATGCATTGTGATAACAATGGAGCTATCTTTCAAGCAAAGGAACCCAGGTTTAACAAGTCTACACTTATACTTAGGAAATACCATGTAATTAGAGATTACGTGGAGAGGAAGGAAATTGATGTTTTCCTTGTAATATAGGTCCGTTGTGTATCGATAATGCTCTTTGTGACTTAAGAGCTAGCGTTAGTGTGATGCCGTATGCTAAATGCAAAAAGCTTAATATGAGTAAACTTAATGTCACTAATATGACACTATAATTTGCTGAGCAATCTATTAAGCGTCCTATGGGTGTCTTAGAGGATGTGCTAGTTAGCGTATAGAAAGTTTTTTTCCCAGTTGACTTTTATATTTTAGATATGGCGGAGGATAACCGAACTCCTATCATCTTAGGGAGACCATTCTTACACACAACGGGGGCGGTCATAGATGTTAGGAATGAGAGACTCACACAAACGGTGGGAGATGACACAATAACGTTCAATCTAGATAATTCACCTAACAATCCCATTGTAGAAGACACTTGAAATATGATTGACGTTGTTGATTCTCTTGTTATTGTCTGTCTTACTAAATCTTTGGGCAGAGATACTCTCGAGATTCCTACCGCGTCCGACACCATTTTGGCTACAATAAGACCATGGGACGAGGAGGAGAGCAATAAGGTATATTGGGTAATGACTAAACCTAATAAGGTTGAGGTATTTTATTATTTTCCTATTGCGACTAACTTGGGAAGTAATACATCACTTTATTTGCCATTTTTATTAATTTTTGATACTCTACCTTCTATTAGTCGGGAAATTAGTTTGATGAAGTCCTATAAGAATGATGAGTTGCGACGATCCCTCGCAATATTTTTGTATGATCATATTATTTCTTGGTCCTACTTATGCTTTTGTGTAGCACATGCGTAGATTTTTGATCGACTTTGAGGGCACTAAGCTGTTTTGATTATGCCAGTATGAGTAATTGATCTCTAAAGTTCGAATGATCATGACGGATTTAAAGGTGCTATCTATCCTTGTAATCTCTTTTATTGTACTTTCTTAAGTTTATTTTGAAAGTCCTAGACCTCTAATTAGACTCCTCTAATTAGTTCATTAAATTACATTAACTTAATGATTTAGGATCTAGTTATCATGCATGCAAATATAAAAGCATAAAAGAAAAGATAAGACGAAAACATCCTTACATGGGGTATTTTCGGTTCAATATGGGCACAATAAGAACTCCTTCTTATTATTCTTGAGCATGAAATTGATAGATGATCCTCCATAAAACAACCTCCAAAGTAGAAGGTCTCCTTCATGTTGCACCCAAGATTAAACATAAATAATCTTACCTTATTATTAACTAGATAATAAGTAAGACATAATACTACTAATATTTGTATATTACTACTCTAGTAATATGTATGAATATTAGTTTGCATGTGAGTTTTAGAGAGAAGTTGGAGGTTTTAGAAAGAAGAAGAAAATAAGCATAATGAAGTGGTAAAAAAATGAACAACTTTTGCTCTATTTAAGGCCAATATGGCCGGTCCTCATAAGCTCCAAGAGGGCTCCATTTTGCTCATTTTATTCTTTGTGTAAGATGGTAGAGTGTAGGATTGATTATAATCATGTTCATGTCATAACTTGTCATAATCAACATGTTGTAGTATGATACAAGTAATGAACAATCATCATTGTGTTTTTTCCACTACAATTTCAGTCCACATGGTGAAATGTAGTCCATTTTGATTTTTGATATTTGTTCCACAAATACTTATAATCATATGTTTAATTATCTTGTATAATTAAGTGTCAATTTGATCATATAACAATTATATGACTCAAATTAATAAATAATATATACTTAACTTTTAAGTAATATTTTACCATTATATCAATATATAATGGGTCCCACAATGCCCCAGTTAATTTATTTTACAACTCCTTGTAAATATAATTAACTAATTATCTCTACCTCAAAATATATGCATAACCTCAACTAATTTAATGAATTAACGATTAATCACTAAATTAAATCTTATTTAATCGTATTAAAATAAGACGTAAAATTTATTCAGTCAGTTATCGTATAATTGACTAATAAACTTAAGTGGAATGAGTTCCTAACTCAATTTCCAATAAATAAATCTCGTAACTAAACGTACATATAAAATATATGTAATGCTCTAATTAAACTGTATCGCATACAAATAATTAGTATTCTATTTGGGTCTCATCCTATAGGTGTGACCTAAAGGGATCAGTTGATTACCGCCGTCATACGACAATAACGTCAAACTTTAGTCAGCCAAGCGTTATCAATTTACGTTAATCAACTGACGTGGAGTATCAAAATATAATAATCATGCCACGTATATTCCAAATGAGATTTATTATATAAATGCACTATTGTGGAGGACACTTACTCCAACAATCTCCCACTTGTCCGATACAAGTTGTGCATGTAGCAACACTATTGCGGAGGACTCCTCCTACTACAATTTCTCCCACTTGTCTCGACAAGTTGTGTGCTACCGATTCTCTTGTCTCTTTTGCGTCACATCCTCCCACTCATTGCAAGGTGTCTTACAGGTCGTACTTGCAATTGAAGTTATAAATAGAGAGGTTTTCTCGATCTGGGAGAGTAACTGTCTGACCGGAAAATCTACCAGAGATATCTTCCGAGCGTGGCCACGCATTTCCAATTACTACTCCTCGAGTGGCCCGAAGATGTAAATACCCAACGTGGGTGGACAACTCCTGTTGACCCATCTTACAATGTATGATGCAGATCACCATGACCCAGAAGATGTCCATCGGCCTCCTTTCACGGCACGACCTAGGACAAAAACCAAAGTCAATCGGAAACTACACCGACTCAGGTAAATGGTCGCCATTCCTAAAAAGAAATCGACTCATCGGATAAATAAGAAATCCCCCCGCCACGACCAGCTTCCAAACACACATTTTGAAATTGGACTATATTATGGTCACTGCCCGACAGAGTGCTCCACAGTCTGTCTATGTAAACGACCAGTCATCTCCATGACCCCATGGTGCTGAACCAACCATCGATCGACTTACAATCTAGTCACTTCGAGACGTCACCTCAAATGAGTGACTAGGGACAAAACACTAAGTTCATCTGTTCACTTGAATTGGGTTCAACCTTTCTTTCAACCAATTCGGATAAACAAAGTATTAAAATTTAGTCAAACTAAATAAAGGAGTTTTTAATGAAACTCTAACAATGAATGCGATTATCAAATATTTGGAAAAATTGATACGCTATCAATAATTTCATATCTCATAATCTTTAGCAATTCAGGTACATATTTCAATCCCATTGAAATGACATGACTATCATGTTCAGCCTGCAAAAGCATAGCTAATGGATAGCAATACTTGCATCTCTCCCATCGTTGTATCGCTATTTCTTTTTGTCTACGTAATCTCATATTACATAAAACTTTCTGAGTACGTGTCTAGGTTTGAATCTAGACTTAGGACTCTTGGCCTAAAGGTAGCTCCCACTGTTTTACCAGTATCATGGGATAGGATATACAACTATAGGAACTACTTATAGTCCCTCCAATACTGTCGAATCCAAGCTACTTTCATATGAATCATCATATGATGCAATGTACTCTATTTCCGTTGTGAAACCCGCAATGATAAACTGCCTGGAACAATTCCAGTGGATACATGACATTTATATTTGAAAATGTCATTCCTACTTGGAACCTTTCCAATTGTCTTTTCTGCTTGGAATTCTTCCAACAGATAAATCTTCTATAAAACACAGCCAACTCGTGATTTCAAATCACTTTGATCAGTTTGGAAACTGAAGTCTGTGTAACCCTTACACGCAACTCATATTAAACTCCAAACACATGGAACATATCTTTTAGTCCTTCGCAAGTACAAAGGATGTTCATTATGGCTATCAAGTGACTTTCACTTGGATTTGATTGCAAATGATTCATCATGCTCAAAGCATGCGAAATGTCGGATTGAGTATACATCACAGCGTATATAATTGATCCCGCAGCGAAAGGAAAAAGGAATCAATTATCATGTGTTCAACTTCCTTGAACTAGTCAATGATCTTATCAATATAAGAATTTTGACTCAACACTAATATTCTTTTAGATTTATCTCCATAAATCCATATATCTAAAAGATGTATTCTACTTCTCCAAAATCTTCCATCATCTAAAATGATCAATATGTCTCCACATATAAGACTGGTGAAAACCATATTACTCCCACTAAACTTCATGTATAAACATAATTCCTCGAGATATCGAGAAATATTTTATGACATGATTGACACACCAATTCCAACTCTTTAATGCTGACTTAAGACATCCTCTTAAGCTTGCAAATTAACTTAGGATAGTTAGGATCTACGAACCCACAGGTGAATATAAAATATACTACCTCTTCTAGAATCGTATTCAAGAAGGTGGTTCTTGAGGTCCAATTGACATCATACTATTATGATATGCTGTAATCGCTAAGTATATTCGAATGGATCAAAGAATTAAGGTTGGTGCAAAACTCTTTGCCTACCAATTTATCTTTGAAAACATTTTAATGTTCATCCATGCAAAATTCGATCTTAAAAAATCAATTTACATTGAAGAGGTCGTACTTCTTCAAGTAAAATTTACCAGGTCATATACCTGACCATCATGCATGGAGTCCATTACAAATCGCATGACTCTAAGCCATAGCAAGAAGTTGGGATTAGAAACAGTCTTTTATAAGTCGCGGATTAGAATTCATCACTATTAAGGAGTGATAAAATTCCACCTGACCTCTTAGGTTCCGAAGAAACTACTATTGAACAAGCAATGAGGAAACTTTTTCCGGACCATATGCTCAGTTTGTGGCTCTTGTAACATTTTCTCCCACTCTGTCTTATCAAGAAATAATCGTATTTTTATTGAAAAACAGCATCACGAGTCACAAACGCTTTGTTCTCGTGGTCAATGTAGGATTATTGAGCACTTGTTTCATTCGGATAACTTACAAATTAGGTACGCTACCCACCCATATCGTATATGGAATGAAATCAAACTGTTTTAAATGTGTTTTAATATGGTGGAAAAAGAAATAGCAGACAAAAATATTAAGATCCCAAGGTTAGTCAAATGGCTCATTTTGACTTGACAAAGACAAAACCATATCGTATAAGGTTCTGTTTCTCTATTCAACAACACCTTATCTAATAATGTGTGTTAGAGAAGTTAACTTGTGAAACCATTTCACAATACTTTTGGTGAAAATCAAAGTCGATACTTAGATATTTACAGTTACGAATTAATCGTAAGTCCTTATCTAATACTCTTGGTGATTAACTACTTCACATTAAAGTTCTTTGAACTTTTCAAAGATTTCTCATAGCACCTCATTAAGTAGAATCAAATATAATATCTACTTAAATCGTTGGTAAATAAAGTGAAATAGTCATAACCATCTGGTTGTGTTTGTTATTGGACCACGCATATTCTAATGAAATAGGGCCAATAACTCACTAGTTCGATTTCCTTTAAAATAAAAAAGGGGACGAATCATCTTGCTTTGAATACAAGATTCGCACGCACCATAAGATTCAAAATCAGATGGTTTAGGGATAGTTGTCAATACTAGCC
Organism: Heliosperma pusillum; assembly: GCA_022085475.1. Taxonomy (NCBI): domain Eukaryota; kingdom Viridiplantae; phylum Streptophyta; class Magnoliopsida; order Caryophyllales; family Caryophyllaceae; genus Heliosperma; species Heliosperma pusillum. The sequence goes on from JAIUZE010023545.1 coordinate 9,016, forward strand.
TCTTAATGTGCTACACAATCCAGAATTAAGATTAGATTAGGGTCACCAATTTTGAGCCTTTTTCAATCTATATGACAAGTAATTTCTAATTTAGGTCAAGAATATAGTTACCTTTGATTGGTATGGGATATCCATTGACCAAGTATAGGCATAAATAGAAACAACGTTTGTTCCATTCACAAAAGTGAAACACTTGTGTCGTACACTAAAGTGGATACTATATTCTTTATTTAGAGGTCATGTACATAATAACGTTTATTAAAGTATACCTCTAAATCCAAAACTAGATTGATCATATTATAACTTTTATATGTCTCTATAGAAATAAAACTACAATAGTTATATTTCCCTTGTAGGTCGACATTTAATCATGGTTAGTCGTCGCACGAATCATTATTATATGCATTGAATACATTGATGAAAACCATAATAGGTATCTAATACCCAAAAATTGCATTTAGCAAAAGAAATGTCGATCATATAGATATTATGGGTGAAAATAGTACACCCAATTTCTAACTCTTTAGAAAACTTGGGGCAGATTCTTTTCTTGTGTCCTACACTGTAAAATAGAATCGTCAAAAGTTGGGTTCGACACCTTGCTTGGGTTTTGACTTTACTATTCAAAATAGTCTTGCCCTTTTTCCCTTGCCTTGTGCAAACTCGTGCCAACCTACTCTTGAACCTCGTCTTAACAATTAAGAATATAAACATCATTCTTAGTGCTCCCACTCACTTTCATGAATCTCTACTTAGACAAGTATATTAGAATTATTGTGAAGACTATTCTTCATTTCATTATGGTTTTACCTTCAAAAGGATAAACCTTTCATGAAGTGACTACGGATTTGGTAATTCACGATTTTAAATAAATCAATTGACCTAGTCGTCCCAACTGATTTGGCCTCTTTTGAGGTAAGCCTTGATAAGGAGCATTATGACGACATACCAAAAATTAAAATATTTTTGTTGGAGCGGAAAAATTGATGTACCATTGTTATGAGAAGACGTCACTAAAAATCAAAACGTTTTTGACTAAGTGTGACTTATTCATTTACTCTTCATAAGAGACATTTGCAATGGTGAATATGAGGATCAAAAGATAAAATTCATTTTGTCTTTAGCTACGGTGGTATAAATGGAGATCGCAATCAAAATGCTACCGTATAAAATAATGGAAACCCTTTCCACGATTTGAACGGATTTACAAGTTCATAGAAGGATAAAATATATCTCATTTGCGCGTATAAATTAAATCTCAACGGAAAATAAACATTCATTGCTTATATATAATTTACTTGTAAAAATGTTTTTAAACAAGTCACTCATATAATGACCCCTCACGAAATTACATAAGTGATTCCAGGACCCATATTTAGACAAAAATAGTCATCGCATGCTACCTTTATCTAAAAATGTTAAGTCAATACTTGACTAATTCTACACTTAGAACTCTTGGTTGACGGATTTCTGTTAAATCCATCTCCTAGTCCCAAGATAACGCTTATCTCGTTGAGTCCAATCCAATTTTGGCTTGTGATCGCATCACCCTACTTACCCGAGGTAAAAAGGGACCACGAGCGTGGTAGCCCTAATGAACACGGGGTTCATAGGTGTTACTAATTGGTAAGGCTAAATCTCAATTTTTTTAAGTTATGTGAGAGGTCTTGTCAATTTTGTTATTAATTCCCTATAAGCGAACTAAGTCGGTGAATTTTGAATAACTTTGAATTGACAATCGAGAAATAAAGATGCATGTTGGCGATTTTGGCATGAGCGGAAAAATAAAGCAAGCAATTAATAAATCCTAGTATGGCCACCTAGCTAATCTAATTAACTAGAAGATTACAAAATCGGAAACCAACTCCTTGGCCCCTTGCCTCTTCATGGCACCGTCTTTTGGAACACCGACTTCGGGAATCTCTGTCTTCATAATAATTAATTACAAAAAGATATAAATAAAATTCCTATTATACATTTGATCTAAAATGAAATTAAATTATTACAAACGGCGATACGAGATCGCAAATAAAATTACAACCGAATCGGTATTCCCTTACATTACGGGTAATACCGATTAAAATAATCTATGTCATACTTGGTACAACTTGCATAAAAATTAAATAAATGACATTCATTCATTCAAAAATAACAACATAAATAAAATGCTGTAAAAATCATACCAAAATCGCCCTTAATACTTATCATGCTCATTCTAGCTCGATTTTATGGATTTTATCGATTTTTAACCATTAAAAATCCCTAATCAACACTTAAATCGTATTTAAGCTCAAACTAATTATCTAAACTGATTTAGAACTCAAAGTTAGTCTCCACTAACTTTGTTTGTATTTAATTAGTTTGAATTGATCGTATTTGCTAAATATAAAGGTTTAATCATAACATTTATGAAGTAAACCCAAAATAAAATATAAAACTCATAAAAATTTGAAACCAAAAATTTTGTACATTCTGGAACATTTCCAGGAACTCTAAAAACAGAAACATTTGCCCAAAATTTTTGAATAAATTTTATGAACCAATAACTTAATATTCAACGGTTTTATCAAATAAAAACCATTAAATATAGTAAAATAGTGAAACAAGTTTTCAAGACAGAAAAGGACGTTTCAATTTTATGATCATAATAATCTCACTTTATTGACTTTTATCTTATAAAAATCAATCATCATGCAAAACTTAATTAAAAGTCACGAAATTTTACATACAGTATGTACAACATGCATGTGAGATCATATCAAAATTTCATGGCCAGAATCAACATGAAACTATTTTTAGTTAACTTTTAACATAAAATATGCATATTAACATGATTTAAAGGCCATAAATCAAAATAAATAGCAAATTAATCCATAAAATCACCAAATTTGACCACAACCATTTTGAGGTCAGTAGGTATGCATGCAAATCAAAAATTTTGTGCAAACCCATTTTTAACACAAATTTTCAATTTTACCCAAGTTATCGTATAACTCGATTTTAATGCTTAAAATCGACATGCATGTAACAATTGAGCTCTGATACCACATGAAAGTCCTCGACCTCTAATTAGACTCCTCTAGTTAGTTCATTAAATTACATTAACTTAATGATTTAGGATCTAGTTATCATGCATGCAAATATAAAAGCATAAAAGAAAAGATAAGACGAAAACATCCTTACATGGGGTATTTTCGGTTCAATATGGGCACAATAAGAACTCCTTCTTATTGTTCTTGAGCATTAAATTGATAGATGATCCTCCATAAAACAACCTCCAAAGTAGAAGGTCTCCTTCTTGTTGCACCCAAGATTAAACCCAAATAATCTTACCTTATTATTAACTAGATAATAAGTAAGACATAATACTACTAATATTTGTATATTACTACTCTAGTAATATGTATGAATATTAGTTTGCATGTGAGTTTTAGAGAGAAGTTGGAGGTTTTAGAAAGAAGAAGAAAATAAGCATAATGAAGTAGTCAAAAATTGAACAACTTTTTGCTCTATTTAAGCCAATATGGCCAGTCCTCATAAGCTCCAAGAGGGCTCCATTTTGCTCATTTTATTCTTTGTGTAAGATGGTAGAGTGTAGGATTGATTATAATCATGTTCATGTCATAACTTGTCATAATCAACATGTTGTAGTATGATACAAGTAATGAACAATCATCATTGTGTTTTTTCCACTACAATTTCAGTCCACATGGTGAAATGTAGTCCATTTTGATTTTTGATATTTGTCCCACAAATACTTATAATCATATGTTTAATTATCTTGTATAATTAAGTGTCAATTTGATCATATAACAATTATATGACTCAAATTAATAATCAATATACACTCAACTTTTAAGTGATATTTAACCATTATATCAATATATAATGGGTCCCACAATGTCCAGTTAATTTATTTTACAACTCTTTGTAAATATAATTAACTAATTACCTCTACCTCAAAATAGATGCATAACCTCAACTAATTTAATGAATTAACGATTAATCATTAAATTAAATCTTATTTAATCGTATTAAAATAAAACGTAAAATTTATTCAGTCAGTTATCGTATAATTGACTAATAAACTTAAGTGGAATGAGTTCCTAACTCAATTTCCAATAAATAACTCTCGTAACTAAACGTACATATCAAATATATGTAATTCTCTAATTAAACTGTATCGCATACAAATAATTAGTATTCTATTTGGGTCTCATCCTATAGGTGTGACCTAAAGGGATCAGTTGATTACCGCCGTCATACGACAATAACGTCAACCTCTAGTCAGCCAAGCGTTACCGATTTACGTTAATCAACTGACGTGGAGTATCAAAATATACTAATCATGCCACGTATATTCCAAATGAGATTTATTATATAAATGCACTATTGTGGAGGACACTTACTCCAACATATTTCCCCTCTTCTTTTGTTAGATGTGTCCTTTAGGCTGCTATTATTTTATATGTTGTGTGATTGTTGTGGTGTTAGCGTCACATTGAGGACACTGTGACATTTAGGTTTGGAGGAGGAGTCTTCATTTATTTTTTGTGTTTATGCATCCTGTGTGTGTTTAAAAAAATCCATAAAAATTAAAAAATTTATAAAATGCAAAAACATGTTATTTATTTTTAGGTGGAGTCTTAGTGAAATTGAATATCAATAATGATAATTTGCATTTTTTTTTTTTTGCATTTGGATCTCATCTTAGTCATCCATGTACATTGTTTTGACATGTTATCCTGAAAATAAAACTCAATGATCTAGTCTTGACCGTATTTGACGCCTTTTGCTAATTAGATTTGATCAATTATGTTGGTAAACCACTTAAATTTCTGAGGTCTTTAGAGTTTCTTTGGGCAGGAACATTAATAAACTGGTCTCATTGTCATTAGGTCTTTGAGTGTGGTACTCCTTGTGAACTATGTAACATCAAATTGCATAAGTGTGACAGTTATTTCTTGATACTATTACGCGTTCATTTGGTAAGGTACATGTGGAAAGGCGGTTCTTATCGTTCAAATAAGCCCCACATAGCCAAAACACTTGATTTTATACCCTTATTATTGAGTTCTTTATGTTCAGCTCGTTTGAGCCTTTGTGGTCTGTTGTACATCATATTTAATAGCTACATTCATAGAATTTCCCTACCTTAACGGGACAGTCGAGGTTACTTGCTTTTTCATGTCTAGTTGTCTACTTTGGTTGGGTCGGGACTTCGAAATGTCATTTGGGTGTAATAAGTTTGTTAGAAATTATGGCAATTATTCCCTATGTTTAGAAAAGGTCGTATGAAAAAAAAAAAAAAAAAAAAGAGAAGAAAAAATCGAAAAACATTAATGAGATTAAAAAGGAGAAAAATAAGTTGCTTTAATTGATTAGTTTAAGGGAAAATGAAAGGAAATTTGCTAGAGTCTAATGCATATTTAGAGAGTAATATCGATATCTCTCATGTATTGTCAAAGTTTAAGTTGATTTCTCTAGTTGGGTATTAGTATGTGCTTGTTATTGTAGAATAGGTTTGGTAAGTGTCCCTGCGACTACCGGTCTTAGCCCCACATTCCCATACGTGCCTTGACACAACCTGTTGGAGTAAGTGTCCTCAACAATAGTGTGATAACTTAATTAAATCTCATTAACAAGAATACAAAGGGATGATTAACATTATAATCAACTGATCCACATTAATCGTAATGATTGGCTTACTAGAGTTTGACATTACTGTCGTATGACGGTGGTGATCAGTTGATTCCTTGAGGTCACACCGAAAGGACGATTCCCTTATCATGTAAGTTAATTAATTGTATAACGATACAGATTAATTAATCCCTTAAACAGAACAAGTTTACAAGTGAAAAATATATCTTATTATAATATGATTAAATAAGATTCAATAATATAATTGTTATATTAGAATGCTTAATGTTTATGAAACATTTGAGATAAGCATGATTGGTTGATCATAATTACAATTAGTTGTAGATCATATCAACCAAATATGAGATGACCCATTTTATATATTTGTGATCATAAATTATCACTTAAAATGTTAAGTTTAATTTATTTGACATGAAATTGTATTTAAACTAGTTAAATACATGTTTTTATTATAAGATAACATGTCACATGTCACATATCACATGTGTGACAAATGACAAAATCACAAAAGTAATATGGACTCCATTTTAAGTCACAAAAGCCGGCTATATGGGTGGTTGGGTTAGGATTTGGCTTTAATGTATTGCTAATGATGATTAGACATGATGATTACTAAGCCTAATACCTATAGCCACCCTAAAGTCTTGATTAAGAAAAAAGCATAAGCATGCTCATTACTCCCCATGCTTGGCCGGTTGTGGTATGCTTAAGAGGAGATCATTTCTCCTCTTTGAAAATAACTTAATCTCATATATGAAATACAATATAACATCTCACTAGAAATCTTTACATACTTAGAAACTTTAGAAGTTTCATAGAACTTGTTTTTAAAGCTTGAACTCGGATTTCTAAGGTAGAAATTCGAGTGTCTTGTACTCGGTTTAAGGGGATCTTGTCACACCCGCAAATGTACCGTATTTGTATTTTAAAAATATTATACGGATACTTTTCAGCGTAATTTTAGATTTAGTCTAAAACTTACTTTGCCGTGTCTAATTTAGCAAATCCGAATTCGTAATCGGACTTTACTCAAAATTCCGTGGGAGTTACGCCTTAAGCCGCTTTTGGGATTTTTCCCCCATATTCTTCCACTCACCTTTATATCCCCATTTTCCCTAATCTTTCCCACTCACCTTCTTCCTCAACAAGTAACCAAAACCCTAAACCCCATTCTTGATCAAGCTCAAATTCATCACTACTCCTTCATTACTCACTCAAATCCTCTAATTTTCATCATATTCTTCCCCTCTTATCGTCCTCTACCTTTTGTGGTAATAAAATTACCGTCTTTCTCATTTTTCAATTTATCCACCTTTCTCAAAGGTGAATTATATTCATCTTTTATTGTCTTTTTGTAGGTGGAGAACTTCAAGACCCCGACAAATATTACTACCTAGTGGAAGAGGACCTAGACGTCGATTGAAGAAACAAAAAGGTAACAGTGAAGGGTTACTCGATATCAATACGTGATTTAATGTGTTTTTGATGTTAGTAAATGTATTTGGAATAGGATGAGTATGCATAGGATTTGTTTTTGTTAATGATGGTTGTTGTTTGTTGATAATTGTTGATGATAGTTAATGTTTGTTGATAGTTGATTATAGTTGTTGATAGTTGTTAATGATAATTGATGATTTTCGGTGAAGTATGTTGATTCACGGGTGAATGTGGTCCCAGCCGGCCGACCGGCTGGGAACATGGCTGACATTTTCGAGAAAACTAGGTGTTGTGTAATCCCCAGCCAGCCGACCAGCTGTCGGTCCCCCTGACTGGCTGGGACTCCCCTGTATTTTCAATTGTTTTCGTTTGTTGCTAAAGTGACAGCCGGGTAGCCGGTGGCCGGTCTATTGATCGGCTGGCACCCCCCTGAGATTCTTCTTCTATTCTTTTCTTATACCTTCATTTATAATAGTTTGTATGGTCCGTTTATCGTATAAATATACGTAATAGCATTAAATATTCATGTTTAGAGTATATGATATCCCATTCGTTTATATCACATGTTTTGTGACGGTTTTTGGTACGTCCCTCTTTGAGTCGGTTTTACCTATGTTTCGATTTGAGCACTAATGGTTAAGTGCTATGGACTCTCATTCCCCGGCTATACCTCCTCGCTCATTAGACTGGAATGTCGGAACGAGGAGATGTATCATTAATGCTTGTATGCATGTTCTGGTAGAAATATGACGACGTTGTTGGGAGGCGAACGCTATGCGTTGATCGACCCGGCCGTCAAATGTCGTATCTTTGCAAGGTGGTGTCATTGCATATAGCGTACCGCTTGATTATGATGCTTGTGCTCTTGTCGCCTCTATCGTGAAGGTTGACCGAATTTGGGGTACTCGGCTTCTGTGTTTGACCGAGTCTTGGATGAGAAATGTGTATCGCATGTCGAATCGGAACATGTTTATTGCGAGAGTCTGGCCAGGTTTAGACTAGGACCGTATTATTATCGTCGTCGTACCGGGAGGAATTGAGTCTACATATACGAAATGTTAATCGTGTATGAGTTCAGGGAAATGTTTATCCCGTGGATGCGTATTGATCATACTTGCTATGTACATGGTGCTAGTGCGTGTCATTAACCGTGAGAGATTATGTTACCATATTCGTATGTTTGAACGGATGTTTATATGTTTATTATTTGTGACCGTTGGATGACTTGGCGTGGTTTATATGTCGAGTCTCTATCTTATCAAGTATATGCCGCTAACGGTGAGATGCAAGCCCTAGTGAGTATATAGTTGCCTAAGGGTGTCTTCCCCGAGTTTGTCTATAACCTGATACTTACAGTTTTGTACTTCACGCGCCTATATCTTTATATATTGAAATGCCTATTTATCCTTCTCATAATTCACATGTATATATATATATATATGCTTCTACTTGTTTATTACCGTTTAAGTATGTTATTTGTGATATGGCTGGGAGAACCCGGAGTTACTCCCCACTGACTGTGGCGTTCATGTTTTCATGGATGAACAGATTGCTTGGATGGATTTTACTTGTTTTTGGGTTCGGGTGTGAGCTAGCGGGCGTTGGCCTCGACGATTCACCCATAGACGTTTCTTAGCTAGTTTGCTAAACAACTATGATATTTGATAACGTTTTGAGAGACCATGTCTCTTTGTAGTATATTACACTTTGGTTTGTAATTATATGACATTCCTCGTACTCTTCTATTGGCATGTAAAAAGTTTTCAAAAATATCGTATTTTCCGCTATATAAATTGCATGCTTGTTATGTTTTATTTCCGCTATCGCGAGGGTTGTCACAGATCTTGTTTGTTGTTCTAGTATAACTATATTCAAGAGATTAAGGGTAAGTCTAGGTGCAACGAGAGGAAAGTTCCTATACTCAGGCTTTTGGAAATCCATCCTAAATCATCTAGCTCAAGAACAAGTGCAACAAGGTGTATTGTACTTGTGCCCAATACTCAATTGAAACTCATTGTGAGGAACATTTTTCTTTATCTATTTAGATTTAAATAGTTAGCAAGTAGCTAGATCTTAAAACTAATTAAAGAGTTAATTAGTATTACTTAAGAAATATCTTAAGTGTAGGTATATGAACCTAACACAACCTACTTCTATACCTTCACCCATTTTCCTCCATTTTGTCTTTAATACATGTACTTTGTTCTTTATTGTGAATGCGTATTAGTTGGGGAAATTATTATCACATTAGAGTGCATGCATGTTTCATAAGTTGAGTGAGTGTTTCAATTTCTTTCTATCTTAACAAAACTCACCCTTCCAAACACTTATGAGTGCATGAGTGAATCCGCGAGAATCCGACTAATTTGTCTTACATGATCGAAAGGTAATTGGTTTTGTCGAGTACGGTCACATGTAACATCTCGTGATTTGAGCTGCGTTTTCTACTGCCCGTGCTGATGAATTCGTTTTGTTGGTAAATCTTTGGTCATGACTTTGTTATAGATATAGATGATTCGGTATTTGTATGTGCATAAACATTAGCTCTGAGATTTTTGATTTCACCGTTTGTATGTTGTCTTTCTTTTGTGTTTAGTACTTTGCTTGAGGGCAAGCAAAGTACTAAACACAAAAGAAAGACAAGCAAAGAGATGTTTGGAGATTTTGATGGGTCATATTTATATACATGTTTATGTCTCCGCTTAGTCACTTTAGGGACGGTTTTGGTGCCTAAATGTGCGATTAAATGCTATTATGGTTAGAATGTCGATACTTCTGCCTTTTGGTGTTTTAATGCAGATTCGATGCATTTGTGGAACAATTGAATGTTAATGGATACCGCGGAATCAATAGGCACGAAAATTGAGAAGAATGAAGAAGATAACGAAGAGTAGATTGTGAAAGTCCATAGACCGTAATTAGACTCCTCTAATTAGTTACTAAATAACTTGTTAATTTACTGTTTAATGATTTATGTAACATGCATGCAAATATAAAGACATTATAAAGAGAAGTAAAAATTTCCTTACATTGATATGGAAACAGAATGGGCACAATAAGAACTCCTTCTTATTGTTCTTGAGCTATGAAATGGATAACCTCTAAGAATCTTCAAACTAGAAGACCTCCTTTAAGTTGCACCCAAGATAACCCAAATAATCTGATCTTATTACTAACTAGATAATAAGTAAGAAAATAAAACTACTAATATTAGTATATTACTACACTAGTAATACTTGGGAAATATTAGTATATATGAGAGTTTTAGAGAGATATGAGATTTTAGAGAGATGAATAAACAAGCAAGAAAATAAATTAGACAAAAATTGAACAACCATAGTGCTCTTTTATAAGCACTATGGCCGGTCCATGTAGGCCTCATGAGACCATTTAATTTGCTTATTTTAATCTCATGCAATATGGTAGAGTGTAGGATTGTTTATGATCATGTTCATGTCATAATATGTCATAATCAATATGTTGTAGTGTGGTACAAGAAATGAACAATCATCAATGTGTACCACCACTAGAATCCGCCCTCCACTTAGGTAATGTGGTCCATTTTGATTTTTGATATTTGTCCCACAAATACTTATAATCATTTGCTTAATTATCTAGTATAATTAAGTGTCAATTTGATCATATAAAAATTATATGATTCAAATTAACAAATAATATATACTTAACTTTTAAGTAATATTTTACCATTATATCAATATATAATAGGTCTCACAATGTCCAGTTAATTTATTTTACAACTCTTTATAAACATAATTAACTAATCACCTCTACCTCAAAATATATGCATAACCTCAACTAATTTAATGATTTAAAAATTAATCACTAAATTAAATCTTATTTAATCGTATTAAAATAAGATGTAAATTTATTAGTCAATTATCGCATAAATGAATAATAAACTTAATCGAATTTGAGTTCCAAACTCAAATTCTAACAGTTAACTCTCGTACATATCAAATATATGTAATGGACTAATCAACTGTACCATATAAAAATAATTAGTTACTATTTGGATTCATCCTATAGGTGTGACCGAAAGGGGTCAGTTGATCACCGCCGTAATACGACAATAATTCTAACTCTAGTTAGTTGATCGTTATTGATTTACGTTAATCAAATGACTTGGAGTACCAATATACGAGTTATCCCACGTATATTCCAAAATGAGATTTATTATATAAATGCACTATTGTGGAGGACACTTACTCCAACAACTTCATACTTGCGTGATACAAGTTGTGCATGTAGCCACACTATTGTGGAGAACTCCTTCTCTAACAATATCTCCCACTTGTCTCGACAAGTTGTGTGCTACCGATTCTCTTGTCTCTTTGTGTCACATCCTCCTACTCTTTGTGTCACATCCTCCTACCGATTCTCTTGTCTCTTTGTGTCACATCCTCCAACAACTTCATACTTGCTTTTGTTGTATCATGAGGCTTTGTTACAACATGGCTTTCAATTCCACCATATCATAATTTGAAGGTGCTTGAAGCGGAGCTTGTTGAAAGTTTTGACCTCCTTGACGATTATAATTACCTTGTTGAGAATTGCGATTCTGAGGAATCACATAGGAGGAACCTTGCTGCTGAGGCGGCGAGGGGGAGTAGGATTAATGTAACACCTGCAAAAGTACCCTTTTTGTAATTTAAAAATATTATACGGATACTTTTCAGCAAAATTTAGTTGTAGTCTAGAATTTAATTTCCCGTGTCTAATTTAGAAAATCCGAGTTCATTTCCGGACTTTACTCGAAATTCCGTGTGAGTTACGCCTTAAGGCGCTTATGGGCTTTTTCCATGTTTTTCCACTCACCCTCCTTATATCCCCTAAACCCTAAATCCCTCAATTTCCACTTACTCCTTCTTCCTCACCAAGTAACCACCAAAACCTAAGCTCCATTTTGATCAAGCTCAAGATCGACACTACTCCTTCGTTACTTGCTCAAATCCGCTAATTTTCGTCAAAATCTTTCCCTCTCATCGTCCTCTATCTTAATTGGTAATAAAATTACCGTCTTTCTCACTTTTAAATTTATCCGTCTTTCTCAAAGGTGAATTATATTCATCTTTTATTATCTAATTGTAGGTGGAGACCTTCAAGACCCCGACAAAGACTTCTACCTAGTGGAGGAGGACCTAGACGTCGAGCGAAGACGCGAAAAGATAACGGTGAAGGGTTACTCGATATCATTACATTTTTCTAATGTGTTTTCTATGTTAGTAATCGTATTTATAATAGGATTAGTAATCATAGGAATTGTGTTGTTGATGATAGTTGTTGTTAGTTGATGATTGATAATGAGAATTGATGATTGTTAATGTTAGTTGATGATAATTGATATGTGTTGATGAATATGGATGAGCCTTAGTGAAGTTTGATGATTTTCGTGCATATTTGGTCCCAGCCGGCCGACCAGCCGCCGGTCAGCTGACCGGCTGGGAAGTGGCTGTATTTTAATTATGTTACGTAATATTTTGGGTATGAAATATGTCTCAGCTGGCCGACCGGGAGCTGGTCAGCCGACCGGCTGAGACGCATCCTATTTTCCCTTCTTTTTCTCAAGTGACATTGGTCCCAGCCGGTCCCTTTGACCGGCTGGGACACGCTGTATATTCAATTGTTTTCAAATGATACATTGGTGCCAGCCGGGTAGCCGGCAGCCGGTCCACCTGACCGGCTGGCACACGCTGCCAACTCTTTTGTAATTCTTTCTTATGTTTTCATTTATAATATTTCCCATGGTTCGTTTATCGTATAAATTTACGTAATGACTTTAAATTTTAATGTTTAGAATATATGATATTCCATTCGCTTGTATTGTATGTTTTGTGACGGTTTTTTATATATCCCACCTTGAGTCGATTTTACACATGTTACGGTTAGAGCACTAATTTTTAAGTGCTTTGTACTCTTATTCCCCAGCTACCTCTTCGTTCATAAGGCTGGAATGTCGAAACGAGGAGTGTATCCTTACTGCTTAATTGCATGTGTTAGTGGGCATATGACGACGTTGTTGGAAATCGAACGCTTTGCGTTGATCGACCCGGCCGTCAAATGTTGTATACTTGCGAGGTGGTGATATTGCATGTAGCGTACCGCTTGTTTATGATGCTTGTGCCCTTTCCGCCTCTTTTGTGAAAGTTGACCGAATTTGGGGTACTCGGCTTCTATTTGGTTGACCGAGTCTTGGATGCGAAATGTGTATCGCATGTCGAATCGGAAAATGTTATTTCGAGAGTCTGACCACGTTTAGACTAGGATCGGATATTTATATCGTCGTCCTACCAGGAGGAATTGTGTCTACATATGCGAAATGATGAATCGTGTATGCGTTCAGGGAAATGCTTATCCCGTGGATGCGATTTTAATCATACGGTTGTACATGGTGCTAGTGCGTGTCATTTACCGTGAGAGATGTTGTCAACGTATTGGTACGTTTCGATGGATGATTATATGATTGATTATTTGTGATCGTTGGATGACTTGGCGTGGTTTATATGTCGAGTCTCAATCTTATCAAGTATATGCCGCTAACGGTGAGATGCAAGCCCTAGTGAGTATATAGTTGCCTATGAGTGTCTTCCCCGAGTCTGTTTCTAATCTGATGCGTACAGTTCATATGTCAAGTTCTATCTTATCAAGTGTATGCCACTAACGGTGAGATGTAAGCCCTAGTGAGTGTATGGTTGCCTAAGAGTGTCTTCCCCGAGTCTATCTATAATATAATGGTTACGGTTTTGTACTTCATATGCTCTTATCTTTATATATTGAATTGCCTATTTATCCTTTTCGTAATTCACATGTATATTTAACTTATGTATTTCCGTTTAAGTTCGTTATTTGTGATATGGTTGGGAGAACCCGGAGTTACTCCCCACTGACTGTGGCGTTCATGTTTTTCATGGATGAACAGGTTACTTGATTGGATGGATTTTGCTTGTCTTTTTGGGTTTGGGTGTGAGCTAGCGGGCGTTGGCCTTGACGATTCACCCCTAGACGTTGTTTAGCTATTTTGCTAATAACTTTGATATTTGATAACATTTTGAGAGACTTCGTCTCTTTGTAGTTTATTCTATTTTAGTTTGTATCTATTTGACATTCCTCGTATTTTTATCTTAGCATGTTAAAAGTTTTAAAAACACCGTATTTTCCGCTATATAAATCACATGCTTGTTATGTTTTATTTCCGCATTCGCGAGGGTTGTCACAGTTTGTATCAGAGCCTATGACGCTCCCGACGCACACACGTGAACCCTAAACTTTAATTACTTGACCTTGAAATAATAAATGAGAGATGGGTAAAAGTTAGGGACTTTACTTGGTAGTCTCTTTGTTTATGCTAAGTATTAGGATTAACTTGTTTTGTATTTGTCTCTTATAAAGATGGTTAGATCTCGACTAGTAGAGAATGTCATTCTAGAGACTCTTACTCAAGTTCTACGAAATCAACAAGATGCGGCAAATGCTCAAGCTGACCAAGTCCCTCCTCATAGCGAAGTCAATTACCAAGGAGGCTATGCTTGGGTGGCTAGCCAAATTGATTGGAGCAATATCACGCCGTATGGTGGAGAACCGCACCCTACCGAGCTCTCGGAGTGGTTCTGGGAGATGGAAAAACAATTCGACATGTATCAAGTCCGTGAAGAAGATAAAGTGAGGATTGCTAAGCATTTTCTTGTAAGGGAAGCAGACAACTGGTGGTCGATTGCTAATCCCACCGCTATTCTTGAAATCAATTTCGACTGGGAATGTTTCAAGGCTCTCGTTGAGGGCCGATTTTACCCCATGGAGCTCAAGCAGCAAAGACTCATAGAATTCATCGATTTCAAGCAAGGTGATTTGATGACTCAAGACTTCACCACTCAATTCAACAAGCTTGCTCAATTTGCACCAGGACTCATCAATGATGATGAAGATCGTGCTTTTTACTATCGTAATAAGCTTAGTGCTTTGCTCCAAAGCAAAGTAAGGAGGAGCTCTACATCTTTCGGAGAATTGTATGATGATGCCCTTCGGGCCGAGGACTCCATGAAGGCCATTAGAGATGAAGCGAAGATGAAGAATCCATCTCCTTTCCCCTCCTTCAATCCAAGTTTAAATTCTCATGACAAAAGACCTTTCACTCCCTCTTCTTCTAATGCCTATGCTAATAAGAGGCGTTTCAATGCTCCCTCTCAAACTCAAGTTCAAGGATGAATTTGTGATGGTTGTAGGAATCCCTTTCACCCCGGAATTGGGTGCTATAATAGGCCCCTCTTTTGCTTTTTCTGCAAGAAGCCTGGTCACCGCGTTCGTGAGTGCCCCGATCGTCAGACTCCCGCACCCGGTGCCAAAGCTAAAGGATCCAGCTATGTACTCAGCCGAGCCGAAGCCGATGCCCGCCCGGAGATCGTGACTGGTAGTTTCACTTCCTTAAAACAACCTCGTTTTCCTTTTTTGCCTTCGTCTTTTCCATCTTATCGTAGTCATTTGATGATGCTTCCTAGTGTTCCTTGCATCATATTCGTTTTTCCCTACTCTCTTATGAGGTAGTTTTCTTATTAGCTAATGTGAGGAGTTAGTAGCTGTGTTTTGAAGAAGTTTCAAATATGGTACCTACCCGCCCTATTGAGCTAGTTTCATGTTTAGTTGATTATAAGGAATTGAGGATAAACATAGGATGAACCTCTCTTAGTGGTTTTAGACTATGAAACTTGATGTTGCAATATCATTTGGAGGATCGAAATAAGCGTAATGATAGTTGGTCGTTGTGGTTAAGAATTTTAGTGATTGCTTAAATGTTAATTGGGAATTTATTGTCTTTAAATGTTGGACCCTAACAGGAATAATTACTTTGTGGAATTAGTATTTGGTGACCAAACTTGAGGAATATTGTCATAAATGAAAACCGATGTATTTTGAGTTTGAATGACCTAAATAATTTGATTAACGGTCGCTTTGCCCTGTGATTTGGCAAAATATAAGTGAATTGAGATTTGTGACTAATCTCTCTTGAGGTTTTGTGATTTAACTTTTAAAGATGAGAAGGTTCATTGTTAATGATTTAGGATAATGAGTTTTGGAATGAATTGGATCAAAGGATTTCATGGTAAGTCTCTTTTACCTTGCGGTTGTTAGCGATCATGTTTCCCTAGATATAAATATTTTTGTTGGTAGTTGCTAATAAGAGTTTTGATGGAACTAAGAAGATTAGAGTGCGTAATGAATCTTTCATGTGGATTGTTAGTTGTGGAGTCTACCGTGCCGATGGACCTTAGTAGATACAAATTGGATTTGAATAATTAGGTTAGCGGCTTGAAGCCTCGTAATTATGGAATATTTTTGTAGGAATCTAATGATTGAAAGTGTTGAGCTGCAAATTGGGTAAATTGCATTCTCTTGAGGATTTGGTTTACTCGTGAAGTTAGTGATGTCGAGTTGCGAGCGACCTTTGAATTATCATGAATGAGAGATAGGTTTGGAGTTCATCCCTCCCTTTCCCCTCGAATTAACCCTTGCTCAATCTGCTACTCTTCAATCCTTTCCCTTTTGGTCCTTTTTGCTCGTTGGGCGTACCTCTTAGCAACGTGATTTGCGGACTTAAGGTTCGAGTCGCGCTATGTGCGTATGATATCTTGTTATTTTGAATTTATCCTTGAGAAAACTTCCAAATTTTCATATTGTATTTCCAATCTAAGGTTTCACCGAAGTTTTAAAGATGAATTTTGTACCTCCTTTTTGGAGAAAATAGATGTCTTTCGCTTTTATATTTGGATTTTGCGTTTGGTAGGATGTTTGGACTTCTTATTGGAGACGTCTGGTGACTAGTCCTGCACTTACTAACGTTTATTTTGAATTGATTTGATTTTGATAACTAGAGTTCTCGGTTCGCGACGGGCACTCTTAAAATCCGTAAATAAGGTTTCGCACTTATGAAAAATTTCTTTAAACCATTTTCGAGAAGAACCTCATTTCATAAATGTTTTCCCTTGTAAAAACTTTCGAGTTGATTTTGAAAACCGATTCTTGTCTTGATACTTTTGTTTTCTACTCTCAAGTTTCGTCCTAAAGGTGGGGTGATTGTAACACCTGCAAATGTAACCTATTTGTAATTTAAAAATATTATACGGATACTTTTCAGCGAAATTTAGTTGTAGTCTAGAATTTAATTTCCCATGTCTAATTTAGCAAATCCGAGTTCGTTTCCGGACTTTACTCTAAATTCCGTGTGAGTTATGCCTTAAGGCGCTTATGGGCTTTTTCCATGTTTTTCCACTCACCCTCCTTATATCCCCTAAACCCTAAATCCCTCAATTTCCACTTACTCCTTCTTCCTCACCAAGTAACCACCAAAACCTAAGCTCCATTTTGATCAAGCTCAAGATCGACACTACTCCTTCGTTACTTGCTCAAATCCGCTAATTTTTGTCTAAATCTATCCCTCTCATCATCCTCTATCTTAATTGGTAATAAAATTACCGTCTTTCTCACTTTTCAATTTATCCGTCTTTCTCAAAGGTGAATTATATTCATCTTTTATTATCTAATCGTAGGTGGAGTCCTTCAAGACCCCGACAAAGACTACTACCTAGTGGAGGAGGACCTAGACGTCAAGTGAAGACGCGAAAAGGTAACGGTGAAGGGTTACTCGATATCATTACGTTTTTCTAATGTATTTTCTATGTTAGTAATCGTATTTAGAATAGGATTAGTAATCGTAGGAATTGTGTTGTTGATGCTAGTTGTTGTTAGTTGATGATTGATAATGAGAATTGATGATTGTTAATGTTAGTTGATGATAGTTGATATGTGTTGATGAATATGGATGAGCCTTAGTGAAGTTTGATGATTTTCGTGCATATTTGGTCCCAGCCGGCCGACCGGCCGCCGGTCAGCTGACCGGCTGAGAAATGGTTGTATTTTAATTATGTTACGTAATATTTTGGGTATGAAATATGTCTCTGCCGGCCGACCGGCAGCTTGTCAGCCGACCGGCTGAGACGCATCCTATTTTCCCTTCTTTTTCTCATGTGACATTGGTCCCAGCCGGGTAGCCGGCAGCCGGTCCCTTTGACCGGATGGGACACGCTGTATATTCAATTGTTTTCAAATGATACATTGGTGCCAGCCGGGTAACCGGCAGCCGGTCCACCTGACCGGCTGGCACACGCTGCCAACTCCTTTGTAATTCTTTCTTATGTTTTTATTTATAATATTTCCCATGGTTCGTTTATCGTATAAATTTACGTAACGACTTTAAATATTAATGTTTAGATTATATGATATTCTATTCGCTTGTATCGCATGTTTTGTGACGGTTTTTCATATATCCCACCTTGAGTCGGTTTTACACATGTTACGGTTTGAGCATTAATTGTTAAGTGCTTTTCTACTCTTATTCCCCGGCTACCTCTTCGTTCGTAAGGCTGGAATGTCGGAACGAGGAGTGTATACTTACTGCATAATTGCATGTGTTAGTGGACATATGACGACGTTGTTGGGAGGCGAACGCTTTGCGTTGATCGACCCGGCTGTCAAATGTTGTATACTTGCGAGGTGGTGTCATTGCATGTAGCGTATCGCTTGTTTATGATGCTTGTGCCCTTTCCGCCTCTTTCGTGAAGGTTGACCGAATTTGGGGTACTCGGCTTCTATTTGGTTGACCGGGTCTTGGATGCGAAATGTGTATCGCATGTCGAATCGGAAAATGTTATTTCGAGAGTCTGACCACGTTTAGACTAGGATCGGATATTTATATCGTCGTCCTACCAGGAGGAATTGTGTCAACATATACGAAATGATGAATCGTGTATGCGTTCAGGGAAATGCATATCCCGTGGATGCTATTTTAATCATACGGCTTGTACATGGTGCTAGTGCGTGTCATTTACCGTGAGAGATGTTGTCAACGTATTGGTACGTTTTGATGGATGATTATGTGATTGATTATTTGTGATCGTTGGATGACTTGATGTGGTTTATATGTCGAGTCTCAATCTTATCAAGTATATGCCGCTAACGGTTAGATGCAAGCCCTAGTGAGTATATAGTTGCCTATGAGTGTCTTCCCCGAGTCTATTTCTAATCTGATGCGTACAGTTCATATGTCGAGTTCTATCGTATCAAGTGTATGCCACTAACGGTGAGATGTAAGCCCTAGTGAGTGTATGGTTGCCTAAGAGTGTCTTCCCCGAGTTTATCTATAATATAATGGTTACGGTTTTGTACTTCATATGCTCTTATCTTTATATATTGAATTGCCTATTTATCCTTTTCGTAATTCACATGTATATTCAATTTATGTATTTCCGTTTAAGTTCGTTATTTTTTATATGGCTGGGAGAACAGGTTGCTTGATTGGATGGATTTTTCTTGTCTTTTTGGGTTTGGGTGTGAGCTAGCGGGCGTTGGCCTTGACGATTCACCCCTAGACGTTGTTTAGCTATTTTGCTAATAACTTTGATATTTGATAACATTTTGAGAGACTTCGTCTCTTTGTAGTATATTCTATTTTAGTTTGTATCTATTTGACATTCCTCGTATTTTTATCTTAGCATGTAAAAAGTTTTAAAAACACCGTATTTTCCGCTATATAAATTACATGCTTGTTATGTTTTATTTCCGCATTCGCGAGGGTTGTCACAGTTTGTATCAGAGCCTATGACGCTCCCGACGCACACACGTGAACCCTAAACTTAAATTACTTGACCTTGAAATAATAAATGAGAGATGGGTAGAAATTAGGGACTTTACTTGGTAGTCTCTTTGTTTATGCTAAGTGTTAGAATTAACTTGTTTTGTATTTGTCTCTTATAAAGATGGTTAGACCTCGACTAGTAGAGAATGTCATTCTAGAGACTCTTACTCAAGTTCTACAAAATCAACAAGATGCGGCAAATGCTCAAGCTGACCAAGTCCCTCCTCATAGAGAAGTCAATTACCAAGGAGGCTATGCTTGGGTGGCTAGCCAAATTGCTAGGAGCAATATCACGCCGTATGGTGGAGAACCGGACCCTACCGAGCTCTCGGAGTGGTTCTGGGAGATGGAAAAACAATTCGACATGTATCAAGTCCGTCAAGAAGATAAAGTGAGGATTGCTAAGCATTTTCTTGTAAGGGAAGCAGACAACTGGTGGTCGATTGCTAACCCCACCGCTATTCTTGAAATCAATTTCGACTGGGAATGTTTCAAGGCTCTCGTTCAGGGCCGATTTTACCCCATGGAGCTCAAGCAGCACTCACAGAATTCATCGATTTCAAGCAAGGTGATTTTATGACTCAAGACTTCACCACTCAATTCAACAAGCTTGCTCAATTTGCACCAGGACTCATCAAGGATGATGAAGATCGAGCTTTTTACTATCGTAATAAGCTTAGTGCTTTGCTCCAAAGCAAAGTAAGGAGGAGCTCTACATCTTTCGGAGAATTGTGTGATGATGCCCTTCGGGCCGATGCCCGCCCGGAGATCGTGACTGGTAGTTTCACTTCCTTAAAACAACCTCGTTTTCCTTTTTCGCCTTCGTCTTTTCCATCTTATCGTACTTATTTGATGATGCTTCCTAGTGTTCCTTGCATCATATTCGTTTTTCCCTACTCTCTTATGAGGTAGTTTTCTTATTAGCTAATGTGAGGAGTTAGTAGGTGTGTTTTGAAGAAGTTTCAAATATGGTATCTACCCGCCCTATTGAGCTAGTTTCATGTTTAGTTGATTATAAGGAATTGAGGATAAACTTAGGATGAACCTCTCTTAGTGGTTTTAGACTATGAAACTTGATGTTGCAATATCATTTTTAGGATCGAAATAAGCGTAATGATAGTTGGTCGTTGTGGTTAAGAATTTTAGTGATTGCTTTAAATGTTAATTGGGAATTTATTGTCTTTAAATGTTGGACCCTAACAGGAATAATTACTTTGTGGAATTAGTATTTGGTGACCAAACTTGAGGAATATTGTCATAAACGAAAACCGATGTATTTTGAGTTTGAATGAGCTAAATAATTTGATTAACGGTCGCTTTGCCCTGTGATTTGGCAAAATATAAGTGAATTGAGATTTGTGACTAATCTCTCTTGAGGTTTTGTGATTTAACTTTTGAAGATGAGAAGGTTCATTGTTAATGATTTAGGATAATGAGTTTTGGAATGAATTGGATCAAAGGATTTCATGGTAAGTCTCTTTTACCTTGCGGTTGTTAGCGATCATGTTTCCCTAGATATAAATATTTTTGTTGGTAGTTGTTAATAAGAGTTTTGATGGAACTAAGAAGATTAGAGTGTGTAATGAATCTTTCATGTGGATTGTTAGTTGTGGAGTCTACCGTGCCGATGGACCTAAGTAGATACAAATTGGATTTGAATAATTAGGTTAGCGGCTTGAAGCCTCGTAATTATGGAATATTTTTGTAGGAATATAATGATTGAAAGTGTGGAGCTGCAAATTGGGTAAATTGCATTCTCTTGAGGATTTGGTTTACTCGTGAAGTTAGTGATGTCGAGTTGCGAGCGACCTTTGAATTATCATGAATGATAGATAGGTTTGGAGTTCATCCCTCTCTTTCCCCTCGAATTAACCCTTGCTCAATCTGCTACTTTTCAATCCTTTCCCTTTTGGTCCTTTTTGCTCGTTGCGCGTACCTCTTAGCATTGTGATTTGCGGACTTAAGGTTCGAGCCGCGCTATGTGCGTATTATATCTTGTTATTTTTAATTTATCCTTGAGAAAACTTCCAAATTTTCATATTGTATTTCCAATCTAAGGTTTCACCGAAGTTTTAAAGATGAATTTTGTACCTCCTTTTTGGAAAATAGATGTCTTTCGCTTTTATATTTGGATTTTGCATTTGGTAGGATGTTTGGACTTTTTATTGGAGACGTCTGGTGACTAGTCCTGCACTTACTAACGTTTGTTTTGAATTGATTTGATTTTGATAACTAGAGTTCTCGTTCGCGACGGGCACTCTTAAAATCCGTAAATAAGGTTTCGCACTTATGAAAAATTTCTTTAAACCATTTTCGAGAAGAACCTCATTTCATAAATGTTTTCCCTTGTAAAAACTTTCGAGTTGATTTTGAAAACCGATTCTTGTCTTGATACTTTTGTTTTCTACTCTCAAGTTTCGTCCTAAAGGTGGGGTGATTGTAACACCTGCAAATGTAACCTATTTGTAATTTAAAAATATTATACGGATACTTTTCAGCGAAATTTAGTTGTAGTCTAGAATTTAATTTCCCATGTCTAATTTAGCAAATCCGAGTTCGTTTCCGGACTTTACTCTAAATTCCGTGTGAGTTATGCCTTAAGGCGCTTATGGGCTTTTTCCATGTTTTTCCACTCACCCTCCTTATATCCCCTAAACCCTAAATCCCTCAATTTCCACTTACTCCTTCTTCCTCACCAAGTAACCACCAAAACCTAAGCTCCATTTTGATCAAGCTCAAGATCGACACTACTCCTTCGTTACTTGCTCAAATCCGCTAATTTTTGTCTAAATCTATCCCTCTCATCATCCTCTATCTTAATTGGTAATAAAATTACCGTCTTTCTCACTTTTCAATTTATCCGTCTTTCTCAAAGGTGAATTATATTCATCTTTTATTATCTAATCGTAGGTGGAGTCCTTCAAGACCCCGACAAAGACTACTACCTAGTGGAGGAGGACCTAGACGTCAAGTGAAGACGCGAAAAGGTAACGGTGAAGGGTTACTCGATATCATTACGTTTTTCTAATGTATTTTCTATGTTAGTAATCGTATTTAGAATAGGATTAGTAATCGTAGGAATTGTGTTGTTGATGCTAGTTGTTGTTAGTTGATGATTGATAATGAGAATTGATGATTGTTAATGTTAGTTGATGATAGTTGATATGTGTTGATGAATATGGATGAGCCTTAGTGAAGTTTGATGATTTTCGTGCATATTTGGTCCCAGCCGGCCGAC